>ML352487.1:0-129565 GCA_005239505.1 Nicotiana paniculata | reverse complement strand
CCCGCTTAGCCCGGCCCGCTTAGCCCGTTTGGCCCGGGCCCGGCCCGTTAGCCACCCCTAGATCGCATAGGGTGGGGTCAGTGGTCCTGTGCGATCGCAATGCTTTATCTGCGATCGCATAGCATGTTTTGGTTAGTAACATCTTTTCTTCTATGTGATCGCATTGTTTTATTCGCGATCGCAGTGGACAAAATACCTAGGAAGAATATAAGTTCTCAAAATCGGGGTTTCACCATTTTTAACATATGTTGACTTCTATAGCTCGGTTCTTGGCGATTTTTGAAGGAATTTTCACACAAATCGAATGGGTAAGTGTTCTTCCACTAGAATTAATTATATTTCATGAATTAGTTCTTATTTTTATCATTTAATTGGTGTTTTGGATTGAGGGAATTTGTGGGTGTTGAAAGAAAACTTCAAGAATATAAAATCATGTTTTGAAAGATCAAATGATATCGGAATTGGATAGATTTAGTATGGATGAACTCGTATCAGAATGGGTAACCGGAATTTGTAAAATTTGTCGGGTTCCGAGGTGCGGGCCCGGGGGTTGACTTTTGGGTCGATTTTTATAATTTTGTAAAAATTGAAACTTTATTATTCAATAGTTCCTTATACGTTTTATGTGTATTTTGAAGTTGTTTTAGTTGATTGTGAGCCGTGCGAAGGTCTTTACACCCTAGAAGTCTATTTTTGAGTACCGGGTTGTCGTCTTTGAAGTAAGTATCTTACCTAACCTTGTGTGGGGGAACTACCCATTAGGATTGAGTCTTCCTTGTTGATTGTAGTCCAAGTATGCGAGGTGACGAGTGAGCACTCGGACTTATTTGCAATTAGGTTGCCCTTTTAGGATTCGTAGGTTCTGATATTACCTGTGTATGATTTATAATTGTTACATTTCAATCCTTGGTTGTAATTTTATCCCTTCCTGTTTAAATTAGAATTATCTATTTTTGGATTCCTTCGTTGGCTATTTGACCTTACTTGACTTGACTGGATATTCTACTTCTCTTATCATCATGCTATATTTTCTTCCTAACTTGACTAATTGACTATAATTAGTGTCATCTAGCCTTATAGTTGACTAGTCGTAATTGGAACATCTATTCGTTGGAGCCAAGCATGCCCGTGAGTTTTACATTGTGATTTATATGACTATTTACATTGTGATTTATATGACTATTTGAAAACCACTAGCCTTGCCTAAAATGATATTTCGAAGTCATTTATTGGGAAAGCATCTTTGGGAAGTTTCGTATTTTGAAAGAAACTATGTTTTATGTAATTCTCTCTGTTAAATATACTTATATCTACTTTTGGAGAAAATATGTTTTCAAAGGAAACTCTACCATACTAAAAAAAAATTTATTTGTAAAAGTTTTTCATATAAACTGTTGTTTAAAGGTTTCTACCAGTTATGGATTTTAATGGATAAGGCCCGATGTGAACAAACCGACGTGGAGTTGAGTTATTGGTGTTCTCTATTGTATTGTGTTTCCTTTCGATTCAGCTTGTTTTGCCGTCCATCTCTCTGTGTATATTTGTGCTGTTTCGTGATTGATTTCTGTAAATTCCTTCCACTTTATGTTGTCATTGTTGTGAATTTTTCCGTGAAGTCTTAGATGGATGCAACGTTCGGTCATTTTTATATACATGTCATTTATTTTGTAGACCAGTGGTGTCTTGACTAGTCCTCGCCACTACTCCACCGAGGTTAGTCTTGATACTTACTAGGCACCACTGTGGTGTGCCCATACTACACTTCTGCACATTTTTTTGTGCAGATCCAGGTATATATTGTAGTAGTTGTGTGGATGATCTCCGAGGAGACTCAAGGTAACCTGCTGCTGCGTTCGCAGGCGTCAGAATCACCTTCTTTGTATTTGTTATTCATACACTGTTGTATCTATTTCAAACCAGTTGTACTTAGAAGTTGTAGAAGATTCGTAGAGCTTATGACTTGTATTACCGATTTTGGGAAAGTTTGTACATTCTGTTGAGATTCTATATCAAGACTATTAATTTTTCTTTTATTATTGTTGTTATTCCGTAACTGCTAGGTTTACCTAGTCCCTAAGACTAGGTGCCATCACGATACCCAACGGAGGAAAATTGGGTCGTCACAGTAGGTGTGTCAATGGACATTTAAAAAGCGACTAAACCGACCGAATAGTACCGCACCGAATCGATTTTAAGGTTTCTTTTAAAATAATCCGTAGATTTTTGTATAAATCTATAATTATACCGATAATTAGGATAGTTTTGTATCTTACAAAAATAAATCCAAAAAATACGAATAAATTTTACATGTGAAAAATATATTTACATGGTAAGTTCAAAAACAATAAAGCATTATTTTTCTTTGTACCTTGGAATTTTGAAAATGGTTAAAAGTCAACTAGTAATTTAACTCAAAATATTAATTCCTAAACCTATTATGCTACTTCTACCTAAATTAAGTTATTTTCAGCATATTCATTAGCAAGACAAAGTATTTTAGTGATTATGAGTAACAAACTACAATGTATTGAATATTTTTCCTTTCATATAATTTAGATTTATCTTTTTGAATATTTAATCTTCTATTGATTTTATTCTTGAGTCTCACGTTGGTTAATATCTTTCCACTCATGTGATTTATATTTTCTTTGTGTTTTCTTGATTTCTTTTATGTTGTTGTAGAATAGCTGACGGATCTACACTCTAGCTATCTTTTATATTTTTTTAATTCATCACCCTTTAAACAGTAAAAATGTCTAGAGAGCTTTGCTAAGTTCTATAAAAGAATATATGTTATTGCATTCTAGTTCTATTGGTGATTTTTACATGATATTTTAAAAAATATCGAAAATTAACCGAACCATACCGGTACCGAAGAGAAACCGATATGATTGAGACGGTTTCCAAAACTCTTGACATCCCTACCCTTACCGTTATACTACCGGATCCAATTTACCCTTATCATCAATAAACTTTTAAAAATTACCCCTTAATTTGTTAGATAATCCAAAATCATCTAATTTTTTATATTTAAATCGCTTGTTATACTTCTTCCTCCAACTTTTATTGAAGCTTGAATGCATGACAGTAATGGTTACCTACTGACATTAACTTCTTTACCCTAACTTTAACTCCTCTCCTTGCCAACTCCAAATAGGAGAGTTCAATTTTTTTATTTTGATATTTGTTTAGTATTTCCTCCGTCATATTTACTTGTTCACTATACAAAAAATATATTTTTATTTTTACTTATCCACTATACTAAATTAAGAGAAAGATAATTTTTTTTTCTTCATATTTTACCTTTATCATTAGTTACTCATTTATCAAATTATTTCCCAAGACTTTTGAAAATGCTATCATTACTAGTAAAATTATAAAATACATATTTTATTTGTTTTTTCTTAAAGGGAGTATAAGGTCAAAAGTGCATAACTAAAAGTAAACGGAGAGAGTAGTAACAAACTTCCAACATTTTCCAATCCTTGAAAAATCAAATGTGGGGCATTCTGTAAATTGAATAAATAGATATTGAAATTAGAGTGGAACCATGTCGTCTTATTTTTTCAGAGCAGTGATACTTGAAATAGATATTGAAATTTGGGGTATTCATTTCTGGAATCTTATGATGTTGTCAATTGGGCCAGATTTCAGGCAGTGAAGATACAATTTGAGCAGTGAAAAGAAGATATATATATATATATATATATTAAATTTGTATAAAAGTTATAAGTAAATTGATACGATATAATTAATTGTATGAAATTGGATTTTAAGATGTATGTTATTATACCTTCGTTTTTCTTTTCGGTTTGCAGAAGTTATTAATATCGTGCAGCAAAAAGGAACTACTCGTTTGCTCTAAAATCTATCAACAGATATTTGGCATGTCACAAGATTGCTTCTTGGAAACTTCTTTCAGATTCGAAAATTGATGTGAGTCAATTTTAGAAAGTAGTGAACTTCAGATATTTCAGGTAAATAACTTTATAATTTAGTATATATGCGAAAAAAACCCTTTTGATATCATTTAAGAAATAATTTGATTTACATTTTTGGGCTTAACAGAAGTTGTTAGCGTTTTTATTAAGGGGTGTGAATATGAAATGGAAGAGGCACCTCTTGGATTGTACCTCTTTATCTCACTCTTTTATTATCTATAAATTAGAGGATTGGCCTCATTTTTAAGATATGGAAAATCTGAAATTTCTTCTCTTTTTTTTATGTTGTTGCATTATTTTTTCAAATAAATAAAGTGTCAAGTGTGATTTGCTCCGTTTGTTGAGTTCGTTGAAATTCTGTAATTTTGATTGTCAGTATCACAGAATAGTTATTCCATTCTATCCTAGGAGGAAGTAATTCATAACCTTGGGCAACAGTGACGGGATTAAATTCTTTAAGGACGCACAAGAAACTTGTGGGCACGAAATTTTCTGTTTTCATTTATGAACTAACATTTCTTTACTTCTCTGATTTTTCGACTTCGAACACATATTAACAACAATCATAAGGAATTTAACCATTATATATCTGATGATCACGAGAGACGGGCAATGTTTGGAGTCCAACATACTATGTACCGTGACGTAACGACGCGGTCGGTCGTTCCGTGAGATTACCCCAGTTTTTCCTGTTTCAGCTTTGTCATGTGTTGATTACCCTAATTTTGATGTGTTGCGTCGGTTGGTTCGGGTTCGGAGTGGTCGTGGTGAAAATTGAGACACTTAGTCTCTTAAATTGGCATAATAGATGGAAAAGTCAACAGAGAGTTGACTTATTGGTAAACGACATCGGAACGTGGATTTTATGGTTCGGATAGCTTCTCTAGGTGATTTGGGACTTAGGAGTGTGTTCGGAATGTGGTTTTGATGTCCGGAGTAGAATTAGGCTTGAATTGGCGAAATTGAATTTTTGGCGATTTCCGATCGGCAGTGGAAAATTAAATATCGTGGTCGGAATGGAATTCCGGATGTTGGAGCAGGTTCGTAGGGTCATATTGTATATGTGTGCAAAGTTTCAGGTCATTCGGACGAGTTTTGGTTAGTTTCGGCATCGTAGATGATTTTCGGAAGTTCTAGGATTCATAGGCTTGAATCATGAGTCGAATTCGTGTTTCGATGTTATTTTGGGTGTTCTGTGGGTTCGACTAAGTTCGAGTGGTTATTTATGACTTGTTTGTGTTTTTGGTTCGGGTCCCGAGGGGCTCGGGATGATTTCGGATAATCATCGGAAGGATTAAAGTTAGAAAATGCAGCTGAAGAAGCTGTTGGTGCCAAGCTTCTGGTGTGGCCGCACCTGCGGAAGGGCAGCCGCATGTGCGATGCCGCAGGTGCGGGCCAGCATGCGTAGGTGCGGAATTGGTCGGGCCGAAGCAAAGTCGCAGGTGCGAGACCTGGACCGCACCTGCAAAGCCGTAGGTGCGGGTGATTAACCGCAGACGCGAGAAATGAGACATAAATGCATTTCCGCAGGTGCTCAACTGGGACCGCAAGTGCGGTTTCACTAGGCAGAAAGTATAAATACCCAGCCTTCGCGAATTTGAGTCATTTCATCAATATTTTCATCCGGGATTGAGCTTTGAGATAGGGTTTTGAAGGGGGAATTCAAGAGAACTTCTTGGAGGTAAGATTTTTGAACCTAAAACTCGTTTCTACATGATTCTTGGACTGATTAAGGGTGAGATCTATGGGAAAATCAGTGAATAAATTGGGGAGTTAGGGCTTGGAAACTCGAGACTTTAATTGAGAAATTGAAGGGACATTTGTGGTTGGATTTTTATATATTTCATATGGATAAACTCTTGGAAGGATAAGGATTGTAGTTTTGTGATTTTTATCGGATTCCAAGACGTGGACCCGTGTGTCGGGTTTGGTCAATTTCGGAATTTGTGCATAATTTTGATACTTTTCGAATGGGTTTCGTCTCCCTAGCATATATTCATGATATTAATATGGTTTTGGTTAGATTTGGAGAATTCGGGAGCCGATTCGAGAGGCAAGAGCATCACAGAGTAGTTTTCGAGCCGGCTTGAGGTAAGTAATGACTGTAAATCTTGTCCTGAGGGTATGAAACCCTGGACTTAGTATTTTCTCATTATTATGGAGTGGCGCACATGCTAGATGCTGAGTGTGTGGCGCGCACTGTTGGGGGATCGTGACCTGGTCCGTCTCGTGACAAATATTAAGTTGCGTATTTGATTTTAAATCATATGATATTTCATGTTTTAAGATTATTACCATATTTTGGGTTGTACTTGGACCCCTTGGGGGCTATTTACTACTATTCCTCAGTGTGTTGATTCATGATTTACACTCAGTCATATTATGTTTAACTGATTTCGAAACTCAGCCTTATTTACACTATTTTGAGATATAAAATGATATTTTCGGATCGAGTACCCCGTTTAACTGATAGCCCGAGTGGCTTTTTGAGAGTTTCTGACTTAGTGAGGCTGAGGGCCTATGTTGTGAGATATTATGGGTCGGACTACACGCTGCAACATGTTACACTATTTATGATGACTGAGTGAGGCCGAGGGCCTGATTTGTGAGGATATGATATGGGATCGGGCTGCACGCCGCAGCATGTTATTGATAGGCCGAGTGCCAGAGTGATTATGACACGAGATGGTTTGATATTAGCGCTTGGGCTGTAGTAGCCCCTCCGAATTCTGTACACCCCCAGTGAGCATAGGTACCTACTGAGTGCGAGTGCCGAGTGATTGTGAGGCATGCTGAGTGATTGATTCTGAGTGATGTTATGCCCGAGAGGCGGTCTATTATTCATGTTTTTGCCTGAGTGTCTACTTATGATTCATTTCATTTTTCACTAAATTTCTTGGACATTTTTCTGAAATTGATGGAAATTACACTTTTCAAAGGATTTTTACTGAAATTGTCTTTTTAAGCGTGATGATTTAACATATACACTGTTGGAAAGAAAGACTGTTCTTATTGTGAATGATGATTTGACTTTATGTGTTTCTTACTGCTCAGACTTGATTTAACTTCATTACTATTGAGTTGGCATACTCATATTACTCCCTGCACCTTGTGTGTAGATCCAGGTGCTAGGGTAGAGTGAGTTGTGTATTTGTTCCAGAGACTTCTCGGAAATTTTGCGAGGTAGCTGCACGCGTCCGCAGCCCTGCTCTCTCCTGCTTACTATTATAGAGTTTGTTTTCTGTAGTTGTATATTTTCTGTAGATGCTCATTACTAGTGACTCCAGGATCTTGGGGTTGTATTTAACATTCGGCGTAGTTTTATCTGTTTTAAAAATGATCAAACGAAACTTTTATGGATTGTCAGTTTAGAAATAATATAAATGAAAGATTCTTACGTTTGAGCGTTAATTTGGTTGGCCTAGTTTCACAATAGGCGCCGTCACGAATAATTTAGATTTGGGGTCGTGAAAAGTTGGTATTAGAGCCTAGGTTGCATAGGATTCACCGGTCATGAGCAAGTTTAGTAGAGTCTTGCGGATCGATACAGATACATCTGTAATTATCTTCGAGAGGCTACAGAACCCTTAGGAAAAATCACACATTCTTGAATTCTCGTCATGCGAATCCAGTTCTTCGGCTAAAAGCTTAAATCTTGAAATTCCTTTCATGTATCGAATGTGCACATGAGCGCTCAGTACCAGCGGTGCATCGACGACTTGTAATTTCCAGAGGAGAGGTACGAGATGTGATCTTAGCATGTTGATAATGGGCCAGTCTGGAGGACTTGAGGCCAGATTTATTCTGTGGCTTGAGCGCTGAGATTTTGAGTGTGGGAGCCATGAATTTGGGGACTTATATGTCCGTTTGTGTTCTTATTGATGGGGTTTGGTGACTAGATGACTATGTGGTGAGTGTGATTTGATGGTTAGATATGTTCAGATTGTTTGATTGTGATAAAAGGATTGGCTGGAAATGTGGCAAGAACAATTGAGTGTTTGATTTCTGTCTCTGTTCGGCATATGGCTTCGAGTTGTGAGTGTATTGGAAGACCTCTCATGGTTTTTAGTTGTGGAGTGAAGCAGATCTTTCTGTTGGGTTATGAGTTCCTGGTGATGTCATTTGGGCTGACCAATGCCCCAGTAGTGTTCATGTATTTGATTAACAGTGTATTCCAGCCGTAATTATACTCCTTCGTTATTGTATTCATTGATAGCATCCTGGCGTACTCACGTAGCCAGGAGGAGCACACTCAACATTTGAGGAGGGTATTATAGAGATTGACGCATGAGAAGATTTATGCAAAGTTCTCCAAGTGTGAATTTTTGGCTAAGTTCCGTAGCATTCTTGGGGCACGTGGTGTCCAGTGAGGGTATTCAGGTGGTCAGACGAGTATGGATAGAGCTCCAGAAGCTCAAGATTGCTTTGACCACATCTCCAGTGTTAGTTTTTCCATCAGCTTCAGGTTCTTATACCGCATATCTTGATTCCTCGAGGATAGGCATTGGTTGTGTTTTAATGCAGGAGGGTATAGTGATTGTGTGATATCTATGATTTTTGGAAGGGCATAGAGATGATATCAGTTTGAGGCTAAGTAGGTAGGGTTATCTCCCGCGGGGTGTCCTGAGGTTGTGTGATCCTTAGGTGATTATATAGGAAGTACTCATTTATCAGTAAATGTTATATGTTATAATTTGAGTTCAAATCGCTTGTGGAAGTTGGCATGACCATTCAATGGTGAATGCAATATTTGCATACGATTTGGGATATTAGATGGTTGTCATATGAGCTTATGAAGGATTTAGTTGAATCTCACTACAGTACGGTGGCAGTGATAGCGTATGGGCATTGTGAGTTATTGTTTGTCTTGATCGTTGGCTTTGAGCCAAGTGGGGGAGTCTGTTAATGATAAATTGATTGTACAATTTTTTGTTGTATTGGTTTCAGTTCGAGGTATATTGGTGAATCTGTTATGACCTGCAGAGGTGGAGTCTGGGAATGACTCGAGTAATGGAAATTCTTCGATACAGGTTGTAATGTACTCTATAGGTAGATGGGTTTTATGGAATGATTGAGTTGTAATTGTAAAAGGTGTAGTGGGTGCAGTGAATGGAGTTACTTGTTTGTTCTAGTGTGTGGATTACTTCCTAGTATGTTGGTGTGCCAATCGGGCCAAGTCGTTATGTCTGCTTGATTAGTACAATAGAGATTTGCGTAGAGTGAATGACTATCGAGAATGGTTCTGACGGATTCAAGGTTATATATATATCAATTGGGAACCTTCAAGGTGTGTTTTTGTCTAGAACTGAGATTTACGTTGTAGGGTGTCAAGACTTGTGAAATTTCTACATTATCATGGATTTTACATATCAGTATCAGGAAAGTGAAGGTAATGGCTTTAGATTCGCACGAAGTCTCTTCAGGGTAAGTATTTTGAATGTGGTACTTTTGAGGATATTTGAGAGAGTATTCCGCGACTTATGAGCCTTAAACGACACATTTTTATGCTTGGGTCTCGTGTAGTTAGTCTGGGTTGAGAATTGCGGTATTATGGCAATGAGAAGTATCAATTCGAAGGTAATTCAGAAGGAACTTGGATAAATAAGACATCTTGGTTATAGGTTGGATCGGCATGATAAGGGATATGATTAGTTCTTTGGGTTTTTATGAGGTAATGAGTTTTTACAAGTGTTTCATGGCAATGCTCTTATGTTTTTGTGACCTACGTAACTTGGTTGAGTTAGAATGATTCAGCTCCGACAGTTTGGTGTTGTATAAATGGGATTCGGAGAGTTCTTCATGATTTCTACCATGGTTAGAGATGTATATTCTCTACTGGCGTGAAGAGCATGTGATGTATAGTGACTTTGCTTCTAGATAGGATTAAATGTAAAGTTCTTGGCTAGTTGGGTGCGTAGTTGTTTGTGGCTCGGAATGGATCATGAAGTTCTCATATTTATCATAGGATGGCGTGGCGTATGCAGTATGTTGTGTAGAGTTGAGATTTGCCTATGTGATATCTCGGTTCACTTCCGGAAGGAAGGTCAAAATTCTCAGGCAGCATTGGCAGTTTCAGATAACTAGGTAGATGATATCACCAATTGGGTGGTTTGATGAGGGTATACATTTCAGAAAGATCAATGTATGGAGTTAAGGGTGCTTCATCGGTATTGCGACGCTCTCTTGTTGGATCGACTGTTGATATTCAAGGTTGCTTGGTGACATAGAGCAATTATGGGGGTATCCCTCGTGGAATGATTGAGTATTAGAGACATGTTATATGTTCGAGTGGTGGAGTTGGGATAAGATATTGTAATCGGTGCACTTCATGGACTTCGAGACAAGGAGTTCTCGTAAATAGATTATTTTTGTGGTTGTGGACTATGAGGATGAGAGCAAAGCTAGTCAGATGATAGTATATGCCATGATTCAGTCATTGTGAACTTTCATAGAGTTATTTATCTGTTGTGGGTGACCATAGTTGATTTAGGGTTATTGGTAGGCCAGTTTGGGTATGTGTTCTGCACCGGGTCACAATTGTTGACTCAAAATTGCTATTGTTGAGGGATGTACCACTCGACTGTCGTTGAGTTTATTCATATTCTGGAGTGATCTTTGAGTTTCCCTTCCGCGTTGCGAGGAGTGGTGATTGTTGGTTATATGCACATATGGTGCGGATTTATTTGGGCTTTATAGCGGGACTTGAATAAAGTAAATAATTAGGTATTGCGGGGCTGAGACGTATTGGTTATGTTCTTTTTGATTCTGGTGGCATGGTATTATCCGATTCCCCCGTGGTTATGGCAATGCACTTTGAGTAATTGATGTCGAATTTTGCATGGTTATTGATTTTGAGCAAGGTGTCTTGGAGTATGTCATGTGGACCAGCGTTTGGATGGGACCACGCTTTGTAGCAGAGTTAAGTAGATGTATGATCCTTGGTGTCGGATTCGCATGTTTTGGTTTTACGATGTGTACCAGGCTCTTGGCGTGGTGTTGTCATGGTACTTGTTGAGTTGTCAGGGTTAGTCCTCTTGTGTAAATCTTTTATATAATTTTATTACATTGGGATGTTGCTATTGAGTGCACGAGTTGCACATGTTATGGCTTTGAATTGTATTGACGTGTCATGTCATCAGAGTGGTCGTGTTGGATGAGAAGAGGTCATTGGACCAAGAATGAATACTGTCAAAATTGACTACAACATAGTTGGAAGGATAAATATCAAGAGTCGGCTTAGAAATCTGCTATAATTCCTGTTTGGGAAGGGGGAGCTTCATGTCTGACTGATCGGACGAATGGTTGCTAATTTCTACGTGTTTCTTTCATCATCAGCAGTATATGGAAGTGTTAGAGTGAGGCATTTATTAATAAGAGGATATGTACCGGTATTGGGTTATTTTGAGCAGCTATTGTGATTAGGAGTTATCGCTATGGATGTTTGAGTCATGCGGTACATTATGTGATTACATCTTGGGTTACGGATATGGCTTGATACAACGTGTTCAGACTTGTTCAGTTTATAGTTGTGGAATTTTGATCTTGTAAATTATTTCAGAGGTGGAAATTTGGTTCTAAGGTTTATGGGTCAGGATTGGATTTCGAAATTTCAACTGTGTTGTGCTATTGGACCTATATGGGATAGGGTGACATTGGATCACCCCCGAGTATGTGCATGGTAGGCTACACGGAAATTTTGGTGGTGTTTGGAACAACTCTAGGCACGTTTGAGGACGAACGTATGTTTAAGTGAGGGAGGATGTAACGACCCGGTTGGTCGTTCCGTGAGATTAGCCCCGTTTCCCCTATTTCAGCTTTGTCATGTGTTAATTAACCTAATTTTGATGTGTTGGGTCGGTTGGGTTGGTTGGTTCCGGTTCGGAACGGTCGTTGTGAGAATTGAGACACTTAGTCTCTTAAATTAGCATAATAAATGGAAAAGTCAACAGGGACTTAGGAGTGTGTTCGGAATGTGGTTTTGATGTCCGGAGTAGAATTAGGCTTCAATTGGCGAAATTGAGCTTTTGGTGATTTCTGGTTGGTAGTGGAAAATTAGCTATCGGGATCGGAATAGAATTTCGGAACTTGGAGCAGGTTCGTAGGGTCATATTGAATATGTATGCAAAGTTTCAGTTCATTCAGACGTGTTTTGGTTAGTTTCGGCATCGTAGATGATTTTCGGAGTTTTTGGATTCTTAGGCTTGAATCATGAGTCGAATTCGTGTTTTTGATGTTATTTTGGGTGTTCCGAGGCTTCGCCTAAGTTCGGGTGATCATTTATGACTTTTTTTTTGTTTTTGGTTGGGGTCCCCAGGGGCTCAAGATGATTTCGGATAGTCATCAGAAGGATTAAAGTTTGAAAATGAATTTGAAGAAGCTGCTGGTGCCAGGATTCTGGTATGGCCGCACCTACGGAAGAGTAGCCACAGGTGTGATGCCGCAGGTGCGGGCCAGCATGCGCAGGTGCGGAGTTGGTCGGGCTGAAGGAAAGTCGCAGGTGCGAGACCTGGACCGCACCTGCGAAGTCGCAGGTGCGGGTGATTAACCGCAAGCGCGAGAAATGGAACTTAAGTGAATTTCCGCAGGTGCGCACCTGGGACCCCAAGTGCGGAGAAATGACCGCAGGTGCGGTTTCACTGGGCAGAAAGTATAAATACCCAGCCTTCACGAATTCGAGTCATTTCATCAATATTTTCATCCGGGATTGTGCTTTGAGAGAGGGTTTTGAAGGGGGGAATTCAAGAGAACTTTTTAGAGGTATGAATTTTTAACCTAAAACTCGTTTCTATATGATTTTTGGACTGATTTAGGGTGAAATCTATGGGAAAATTAGTGAATAAATTGGGAGTTAGGGCTTGGAAACTTGAGATTTTAATTGAGAAATTAAAGGGTCATTTGTGTTTGGATTTTGATATATTTCATATGGGTAGACTCGTGGAAGGATAAGGATTCTAGTTTTGTGATTTTTATCAGATTCCGAGACGTGGGCCCGGGGGTTGGGTTTGCCAATTTCGGAATTTGTGCATAATTTTGATAATTTTCGAATGGGTTTCGTCTCCCTAACATATATTGATGATATTAATCTGGTTTTGGTTAGATTTGGAGCATTCAGGAGCATATATTGATGATATTAATCTAGTTTTGGATAGATTTGGAGCATTCAGGAGCCGATTCGAGAGGCAAGAACATCACACAGTAGTTTTTGGGACGGTTTGAGGTAAGTAATGACTGTAAATCTTGTCCTGAGGGTATGAAACCCCGGACTTAGTATTTTCTCACTATTTTGGAGTAGCGCACATGGTAGATGAAGAGTGTGTGGCACACACTGTTGGGGGATCGTGACCTAGTCCGTCCCGTGACAACTATTAAGTTGCGTATTTGATTTTAAATCATATGATATTTTATGTTTTAAGATTATTACCATATTTTGGGCTATGCCATGTTTGGGGTGTTGCGCCGACCTGTTTGGACCCCTTAGGGGCTATTTACTACTATTCCTCACTGTGTTGATTCATGATTTACACTCAGTCATATTATGTTTAACTGATTTCGAAACTCAGCCTTATTTACACTATTTTGAGATATAAAATGAGTTTTTGGGTCGAGTATCCCGTTTTACTGATAGCCCGAGTGGCTTTTTGACAGTTTCTGATTGAGTGAGGCCGATGGCCTATGTTGTAAGATATTATGGTATCGGGCTGCATGCCGCAACATGTTATACTATTTATGATGAGTGAGTGATGCCGAGGGACTGATTTGTGAGGATATGATATGGGATTGGGCTGCACGCCGCATCATGTTATTGATAGGCCGAGTTCCAGAGTGATTATGCCACGAGATGGATTGATATTAGCGCTTGGGCTGTAGGAGCCCCTCCGGAGTCTGTACAACCCCAGTGAGGGTAGGTACCTACTTAGTGCGAGTGCCGAGTACCGAGTGCCGAGTGACAAGTGATTGTGAGACATGCTGAGTGGCTGAGTCTGAGTGATGTTATGCCCGAGAGGCGGTCTATTATTCATGTTTTTGCCCGAGTGGCTACTTATGATTCATTTCATTTTACACTAAACTTCTTGGTCATTTTTCAGAAATTGTTGGAAATTACACTTTTCAAAGGATTCTTTTACTGAAATTGGCTTTTTAAGCGTGATGATTTAACGTATACACTGTTGGAAAGAAAGACTGTGCTTATTGTGAAATGATGATTTGACTTTATGTATTTCTTACTGCTCAGACCTGATTTATTTTCATTACTACTGAGTTGGTGTACTCACTTTACTCCCTGCACCTTGTGCGTAGATTCAGATGGTAGGGCAGAGTGAGTTGCGTATCTATTCCAGAGACTTCTCGGAGATTTTGCGAGGTAGCTGCACGCGTCCGCAACCCTCCTCTCTCCTACTTACTATTATAGAGTTTATTTTCCAGAGTTGTATAATTTCTTTAGATGCTCATGCCCATTGACTTTGGGACCTTTAGGTTGTATTTTATATTCGGCGTAGTTTTATCTGTTTTAAAAATGATTAAACAAAACTTTTATGGATTATCAGTTTAGAAATGATATAAATGAAAGATTCTTTACATTTGAGCGTTAATTTAGCTGTCGTAGTTCCACGATAGGCGCCGTCACGACTAGTTTAGATTTGGGGTCGTGACACGTGACTAGAAGAAATTAGATTCAAAATTTGTTCACAATGTTAGTGTTAATGAAATTGTTCAACTTTCCAGGGGCATGGATCAGAGATGTATCAATTTGTTTTTATAAAGAAAGTTGCAGAAGCAAAATAGAACTTATGACTTGAAAAGTTCGATTATGACACGACTTGGGATGAATTGCATGCATTCCAGCGATCTTGAAGACAAACCAAACCAGTTTGAAAGTTGACATACAATTATTAGTTTTCTTCAATGGCTCAACAAATGGAGACGTGTCCCCTTTTAGTAAATGAAAATTACTGATGCAAGGTATATAGAAAGACAAGTTAAAGGAGAAGAAGAGTTGGTTCAAAATACGTTTGCACTTTCCACCAGAGAACTGTTTGCTTGTCTTCTTTGTCTCTTACGTACATGGCCTTGCAATGCCGAATAAAACATTCTGCCATGAATTTTAATTGGTTTCGGGGGATGGAAATTGCATTCTAATAATTCATGCCTGAGAATGAAAAGACACAACAGATACAACGCTATATAACTACTACTAGTAGTGGTATAAATTCAAAATTCTATTTGATGAAAAGTCACAACCCAAGGAGGGAATTGGTTAATAGAGGGTGGCTGTTCCAGATACCTCTAAAGAAACTATTGTGGTATCAAATTTACTCTAAGCTTTGGCAACGCGTCTGATTTGCGAAAATATATGGAAGGCGCATTTGTTACCATCAGGTGCAAAGACATTAGAATTTGAAGTGCTACAATTAATTTACAAGGAAATGTCAACTACATGATGACAATTTAAGGAAAGGGGTAAAGATCAGGTTGTACGTACTTTCTTAACCTTACTTATTATTTATTTATGAATTTCTATTCTTTGCATGATTTTTGTGGAATTTAGAGGATTGATGTGTATTATGTGATGATCTCATATGATAAATTGTATGCATGATTTGGAATAATATGGTTTTAATGATTAGTTTTATTATTCCTTGACCAAACGAAAAATATAACTTTGGTAACATGCATTATTTTTCAAGATTGTAAGATATGCATTATGCTTAAACTAAAAACTTGAAAACTACTCTTGAGATCATGAATATAATATATATGTAAAAATGTACATATATTTGTTTGATTAGAGTAAGAGATCAAATTGTTTAAAGTATGATAATGGTTTAGTCGGAAAATCCATTTGGAAAAGGAATTAAAATTCTCGTAAATTTGTATTCCCGTTATGGAGACTAAAATCTGTGTGATTTTATACTCGTTCATGGACATTATAGTCTTCGCGACTTTCTACCCATTTGTTGAAAATTAAAGTCTAAATGACTTTATACTTGTTCTAGAGATTAAAATCTTAGTAATTTTTTACTCCAATTTATTATTCGATTTGAAGAATTAAAACTTCATCGTTTGATAAATTTTGATTGTGTCACATATTACTCAGTTTGAAGATTAGAAACATCACCGTTTACTAGATCCGGTATCAGATATTACTCGGTTAGAAGATTAAAAAACTTTATTGTTTATTAATTTAGATTGTGTGAGATTTGTTTGAAGATGAAAAACATCACCATTTATTCTGGCTCTGTCGTGACACAAATAACAGTTCATGTGGTTGGCTATACAAAGTAATAGGGCTAGTGAATGTGAATCTCCTTCTTGAAATATGATATTATTCATCAAATGGCATCCCTTAGTCACCGCAAACTAATGGGATTGAGGAAAGAAAAAAACGATCATTAAATAAAATGATGAATTTGGTGATAAGTTCTAGTTTACTCAAGAACTTATGGGAGAAGCTATTCTTAAAGCTAATCGAATACTCAATCGAATTCCTCACAGAAAAATGCAATCCATTCTAAATGAAAAATTGAAATTGTCAGAACCTAAACTCGGGGGAGAGACCGGCACCCGTTGCCTTACCTATCCTTGCGTACCAACTTACGACTAAGGAACTCTGAACATATGATGTCATACTTTGTCCATGAGACACACTGCAAAACAACGGCGAATGCTGACTAAATATCAATATAAAGCTGGGCCGACAAGGCCGTTGTACTACTACAACTGACAAACCAACCAAATATACATACAAGGCCTACAAGCCCATCATACTACACTAGCTGACAGAATATGTCTACAAGCCTCTATTGATGGATATACTGTGATCGGAACAACTCCCCAACCTACCCATAACATATATATATATATATATATATATATATATATATATATATATATATATATATATATATATATATATATATATATATATATATATATATATATATAAAAGTTGTAGTACATAAGGTTCTAGACCTGGCAACTCCGAAAGGCTTGGAGCTTATCAATCAAGATGAACTCGTGCAAAACTTAATGAGGAGGTCTACCCATATGTCTGTCTGTCTAAACCTGCATGCATGAAATGCAGCGCCCCCCCAGAAAAGGGACGTCAGTACAAAATAATGTACCGAGTATGTATGAAAATATACTGAAAGCTGAAACTGAGCTGATAATATAATAATTGAAAGTAACTGGGAGTCAAAGATAATCTTAAGATATGCTTACCTGCTGATACTGACTCAACTCTCTCAATATAGTAAGTAAAATAGCTGTCCGGCCCTATAAGGCTCGGTGTATATATAATTGCTCTGCCGTAGTAGGCTCGCTTATAGGCGCTCAGCTATTCTAGGCTTTGTATCTTGACCAACTGGGCTCGCTCATAGGCGCTCGGCCACAGTAGGCTCAGTACATAACTTACCATCTGATGAGAGGTTGCCCAATAGGGGCCTGCTCATCTATTATAGCTCGATGGTAATGAAAATACTGTAATACTATATATATATATAGACTCTCTGTTCTCTTGACTAGAAAAAGGAAATACTCAAATGAATATGTAGTCTCGATAAAGTTAATATTGTAACTTACAAAACTAGGAAAGTATACGTAAATTCCGGGATATGATTTTTTTTATGCCTCGTTATCAAACTCGTGTAATTACGAGATCATGCAAAATGAAGGAAAAGCTTAGCCTTAACATACCTGGAGTAGGGGAAAATTCGTATGATATTCTTGAAAAAATTTGCGCCGTATTCCTTTAAAATCGAAAATTTTTACGTTGCTAATAATTCTCAATGGATTTCTTTTGGTTGCAAGAATTCACGTTTTTGTTGAAAGTTTGAAGAACGGCTAACGTTCTTGGATTGTAAGAATTGCTAACAGAACGTTATGAAGTGTTGAATTCNGGGGGGGGGGGGGGGGTTAGTCTTACTTCTTAATTTATTAATTAATTAGGTAATGTCTCGCTACCCGATAATTAACCAATTACCCGCATAATATAAGAATTATCTCAAATTACATAAAATGATACTCACTTTTAATACACTTTATAGACCTTACTATCATGGTCATATGTCACGATCCGAATTTCCCATCGTCGGGACCATGATGACGCCTAACATTGAACCCGCTAGGCAAGCCAATGTTGCTGATTAATTACTTCATTACTTTATCCTTAATAGTTTACCAGATATCATAATAAAATCAAGGAATTTAAAATACGAGGTAACATGATTCCACAGTTTGATACAATACTAATACGAAATTCAGAACCAAAGTACTCCCAAAACATGTATCACAATCTCACGGACTGTCTACGAATACTGAAAATAAGAGTCTGAACAAAATATAAGTATACATATGTATCAGAAGTAAATAAGAACAAGATAGAAATGAAATAGGAGGGGACGCCAAGGCCTGCGGACGTCTGCAGAACTACCTCGGAATCTCCGCTGAGCTGAAGGCAACAACCCTGATCTAAGGTCTGAAGGGTCCAGTACCGGGATCTGCACAAAAGTGCAGAGTGTAGTATCAGTGCAACTGACCTCATGTACTGAGTAAGTGTCGAGCCTAACCTCGACGAAGTAGTGACGAGTCTAGGACACGACAACAAAATAAATCTGTGCAGTTCAATCATTTACGAAACAAAACAATAATAATGACAAGAAATAAACAACTAGATACCAAATACGGAAGGGAAAAAACATGGTGAGGGGAGAGAGTATCAATTAATGGGAATAACAGGGTAAAACAACAAATCAAATATCAACTTAAGCTGCAGAAATAGTAACACAATGAAAACAAGTGCACATCATCACCCTTCGTTCTTTTACTCTCATCCTCACCAAACAATAAATAGAATGCACGTCATCACCCTTCGTGATTTTACACTCATCCTCACAATAGCATACACGGCATCACCCTTCGTGCTTTAACACTCATCCTCACCATAAATCAAATAAAACGGCACGGCATCACCCTTCGTGCTTTAACACTCTTCCTCACCCAAACAAATAAATAACAACAATCCGTCAAGGAAAATCAACAGTACAATAATAATAAAAGACAAAACGTCCCAACAAGGGAGTCAACAGTAGAATCGATACCATCCCGGTAAGGGAAACAACTATAACCAATCTCACTTAGTACATAACTTCACATAAAAAATTTCAACTGAAACCAATACTCAACACTAATCAATATCAAGGAATTTCCACCAACACGGATTGTTATAAAGTGAAACTCCAGTATTACTTAACGAAAAACCACAGAAGTCACAATATTCAACTCACGGGTATGCTTGACACAAACGTATATGTACTCGTCACCTCACCTATACGTTGAACATGATACTAACACATAGAAAATAGGACACCTATTCCCTCAAGATAAGGTTACTCCAAACACTTACCTTGAATTCCACGACAAAACTCATGCCTCAATTACCGCTTTCCCTTTAGAATTTGCCTCCTATTAAATTATATGTAGACATAATTAGCTTAATGATATCAATAATGCTAAATAATCCAACCCCAATGCTTAATTATGAATTTTCTATCATTCTTCCCAAAAAGATCTAAGATCGACCCCGGGCCCGCTTGGTCAAAACACGAGGTTCGGACCAAAACCCGATCACCCATTCACCCACGAGCCCGAATATGTAATTAGTTTCGGAATCCGACCCCAAAACAAGGTCTAAATTCCAATTATTCAAAAAGCCCTAACTCTACCCAAATCCCCAATTTTCTACCCTTAAAACCGTAGGATTCTTGATGATAATTGATGAAAAACATTAGAAAGTTTAAGGAAATTAGTTAGTGGACACTAACCTATGATTTGGGAAGAAAATCTCTTGAGAAAATCGCCCTAGGTATTCTATTTTTGTGAAAAGTTGAAGAAGAAACGGCTTAAGTTCTAATTTAGAAACACTCACTGCCCGACCTTCGCACCTGCGGTGCTTGGGTCGCACCTGCACTTACGCAGGTGCGGAAAAGCGGTCGCACCTGCGAAAATAGGCAAGGCCACTGAGGGCCGCACCTACGGAACCGCTTCTGCGGAAACCTGTCGCACCTGCAGAATTGGGGTAGGCTGCGCTGGACCGCACCTGCAGCTGAAAGTCTGCTTCTGCGAGCTCGCACCTGCGGCCCTAGGCTCGCATGTGCGGGCACACCAGAACGGGTGCACCAGTAGTGATTTCCTAAGTCTAAACACCCCAAAACCAATCCGAAACTCATCCGAGCCCTCGCGGCTCCAAAACAAACATGCACACAACCTCAAAAATATCCTACTGACTTACTCGTGCGATCAAATTGCCAAAATAACATCTTAAACAACGAATTTAGCCTAGAAATCAAAGAAAAGCCTCATAACTTTCAAAGTTTTAAATTTCACAACTACGGGTCCGAATCACGTCAAATGACCTCCGTTTCTTACCAAATTTTACAGGCTTCAATCAACTACTATATTAAACCTGTAGCAGGCTCCGGAACCAAAATACGGGCATGATACCATCAATTTCAAATATAATCAAATTTTTAAAGACTTATAATTTCAGTAAAATAATTTCTTTCAAAAATTCATTTCTCGGGCTTGGGACCTCGGAATTCGATTCCAGACATATGCCCAAGTCCTATATTTTCTCACCGACCTTCCAGGACCGTCAAATCACGGGTCCGGATCCGGGTCCGTTTACCCAAAATGTTGACCGAAGTCAACTTACATTCTATTTAAAGGCAAAATTAGCATTTTTTCAGTTTTTCACATAAAAGCTTCCCGGATATACGCCGGGGCTACGCACGCAAAATGAGATGAGATAAAAGAAGGTTTTCAAGGCCTCGGAACACATTTTTGACTTATAAATGAGAGATGACTTTTTGGGTCATCACATTCTCCACCTCTAAAACAATCGTTCATCTTCGAACGGACATAGAAAAGTACCTGAATCGGGACAAAGGTGTGGATATCGGCTCCACATATCGGAATCGAACTCTCAGGTAGCTGCCTCGGTAGGATGACTTCTCCACTGAACACGAACCGAAGGATAACTCTTCGATCTCAACTGACGAAACTGCCGCTCTAGAATAGCTACTGGCTCCTCCTCATAGGTCAAGTCCTTGTCCAACTGGACACTACTGAAGTCTAAAACATGGGCTTGATCGCCGTGGTACTTTGGAAGCATAGGAACATGAAACACTGGGTGCACAACTGATAAATTTGGTGGCAACGCAAGTCTGTAAGCCACGTCTCCCACTCTGTCAAGGATCTCAAAAGGACCGATGTACCTAGGGCTTAGCTTTCCCTTCTTCCCAAATCTCATCACGCCCTTCATGGGCAACACCCGAAGCAACACCCGCTCTCCGACCATGAATGTCACATCACGGACTCGGCAGTCGGCATAACTCTTTTTCCTGGACTGAGCTGTACGAAGTCTATCCTGAATGATCTTAACCTTATCCAAGGCATCCTGCACTAAGTCTGTACCCAACAACCGAGCCTCTCCCGGCTCAAACCACCCAACTGGCGACCGACACCGCCTACCATATAAGGGCTTATTGGGAGCCATCTGAATGCTCGACTGATAGCTGTTGTTGTAGGAAAACTCAGCTAATGGAAAGAACTGATCCCAAGAACCTCAAAGTCAATGGCACATGCTCGTAGCATATCCTCCAAAAATCTGAATAGTACGCTCGGACTGTTTGTCCGTCTGAGGATGAAATGCTGTGCTCAACTCAACTCTCGTGCCCAACTCACGCGGAACTTCCCTCCATAAATGCGAGGTAAAATGCATGCCTCGGTCAGAAATAACAGACACGGGCATGCCATGAAGACGAACAATCTCCCTAATGTAGATCTCTGCCAATCTCTCAGAAGAATATGAAACTGACACAGGGATGAAATGCGCTGACTTTCTCAACCTATCCACAATAATCCATACTGCATCGAACTTCCTCTGAGTCCGTGGGAGTCCAACAACGAAATCCATGGTGATACGCTCCCACTTCTACTCAGGAATCTCAATCAGCTGAAGCAATCCACCAAGCCTCTGATGCTCGTACTTTACCTGCTGACAATTCAAGCACTGAGCTACATATGCCACAATATCCTTCTTCATCCTCCTCCACCAATAATGTTGCCGCAAATCCTGATATATCTTTGCGGGGCCCGGATGAATGGAGTACAAGGAACTATGAGCCTCCTCTAAAATCAACTCATGAAGTCCATCCACATTGGGCACACAAATACGACCCTCCATCCGTAAAACTCCATCATCACCAATAGTAACCTGCTTGGCACCACCATGCCGCACCATGTCCCTAAGGACACACAAATGAGGATCATCATATTACCGATCTCGAATACGGTCAAATAATGAAGAGCGAGCAACCGTATAATCTAGAACATGGCCGGGCTTAGAAACATCCAATCTCATGAAACGATTGGCTAAAGGCTGAACATCCAAAGAAAGCGGTCTCTCCCCAACCGGAACATAAGCAAGGCTACCCATACTGGCTGACTTCCTACTCAAGGCATCGGCCACCACATTGACCTTCCGCGGATGATATAAGATGGTGATGTCATAGTCTTTCAAAAACTCCAACCATCTCCTCTGCCTCAAATTTAGCTCCTTTTGCTTGAACAAATATTGCAAACTCTTGTGATCCGTGAACACCTCACATGACACGCCATATAGATAATGCCTCCAAATCTTCAACGCGTGAACAATGGCTACTAGCTCCAAATCATGAACTGGATAATTCTTCTCGTGGATCTTCAACTGACGCGAAGCATACGCAATAACATTGTCATCCTGCATCAACACTGTACCATGTCCAACCTGAGATGCATCACAATACACAGTATATGGCCCTGAACCTGTGGGAAAAACCAACACTGGCGCTGTGGTCAAAGCTGTCTTGAGCTTCTAGAAGCTCGCCTCACACTTCTCTGACCATATGAACTTGGCCCCCTTATGAGTCAACCTGGTCATCCGGGCTGCAATAGATGAAAACCCCTCCACGAACCGATGGTAATAGCCCGCGAAACCCAAGAAACTCCGGATCTCTAAGGCTGATGTGGGTCTAGGCCAATCCTTGACTGCTTAAATCTTCTTAGGATCCACCTAATACCCACTGCTGATACAACATGACCCATAAATGCAACTGAACTTAACCAAAACTCGCATTTCAAAAACTTGGCATATAACTGACTCTCCTTTAGAGTCTGGAGAATGAATCGAAGATGCTTCTCATGCTCCTCCCGGCTGCGGGAATAAATTAGAATATCATCAATGAATACAATCACAAAGGAATCCAAATAAGGCCTGAACACCCGGTTCATCAAATCCATAAAAACAACTGGGGCATTTGTCAACCCGAATGACATCACTAAGAACTCATAATGCCTGTACCGAGTGCAAAAAGCTGTCTTAGGGACATCGGATGCGCTAATCCTCAACTGGTGGTAGCCAGATCTCAAATCAATCTTCGAAAATACCTTGGCACCCTGAAGCTGATCAAACTAATCATCAATCCTCGGTGATGGATACTTGTTCTTGATGGTAACCTTGTTCAATTGACGATAATCTATGCACATCCTCATCTATCCGTCCTTTTTTTTTTAACAAACAACATTGGCGCACCCCAACGCGAGACATTAGGCCTAATGAAGCCTTTATCAAGAAAATCCCGCAACTGTTCTTTTAACTCCTTCAACTCTGGCGGGGCCATACGATATGGAGGAATAGAAATGGGCTGAGTGCCCGGAGCCAGATCAATGCAAAAGTCAATATCCCTAT
The DNA here is from genome assembly GCA_005239505.1 of Nicotiana paniculata. Lineage (NCBI taxonomy): Eukaryota > Viridiplantae > Streptophyta > Magnoliopsida > Solanales > Solanaceae > Nicotiana > Nicotiana paniculata. The sequence goes on along the minus strand of ML352487.1, from coordinate 105,841 downwards.
CGGGTGGCATACCCGGCAGGTCTGCAAGAAACACCTCTGGAAACTCATGGACAATGGGCACACACTCCATAGAAGGAATCTCGGCACTAGAATCACGAACATAGGCCAAATAGGCCAAACACCCCTTCTCGACCATACGCTGAGCCTTCATATATGAGATAACTCTGCTGGAAGAATGACCAGAAGTCCCTCTCCACTCCAGTCAAGGCAACCCCGACAATGCTAAGGTCACGATCTTGGCATCACAGTCCAGTATGGCATGATAAGGCGACAACCAATCCATCCCCAAAATAACATCAAAATCTACCATATCAAGGAGTAGAAGATCAACACTGGTGTCAAGAATACCAATAACCACTGCACATGAACGGTAGAGATGATATACCACAATAGAATCACCCACCGGTGTAGAAAAATATACAGGAGTACTCGGAGAATCACGAGGCATAACCAAATAAGGAGCAAAATAAGATGACATAGAGGAATATGTGGACCCTGGATCAAATAAAACTGAAGCATCCCTGCTGCAAACTGAAACCATACCTGTGATAACCGCATCGGAGGACTCATCCTTAGGTCTGGCTGGAATAACATAACAGCGGGGCTGAGCCCCACCAATCTGAACTACATCCCTGGGACGGCCTCCTGCTGGCTGACCTCTACCTCTAATATCCTGGCCTCCATCTCTAACCGCCTGACCTCCACCTCTAACACCTCGACCCCTACCTCTGGCTGGCTGAGCGGGCGGTGGAACACCTGGTGCTGGAACCATGGCACGAGAACCCTGGTGCTGAGAACTGCTCGAGGCTTGAGGGAAAATCTAGCAATGATCCTCGGACCACCACAACTATAACAAGATCTCGGCTGCTGAGACTGCTGGCTCTGAAACTTACCATGACGACCTAAGTCACCACCATGAAAACTCTGGAGTGGCGGTGCACTGATAGGAGTTGATTGTGCACTGTAGGGAAACTGATCAGAATACTGCATATGAGAACCACGGCCACTTGGAGCACTACGAGAAACCTGAAGTACTGTAGGAAACGGCCTAGGAGAATGGCCCCTACCAAAAGAATCTCTGCCTCCAGATGAGACACCAATGAACCGGCCAAAATGACGAGGCCTTTTTTCAGACCCCTGACCACTCCCCTGTGATAGAACCATCTCAACTTGTCTTGCCATATTGGCTGCATCCTGGAAGAAAATATCACTCCCTATCTCCTTCGCCATTTGCAATCTGATCGCCTGAGCCAGTCCCTCAATAAATCTCCTCACCCTCTCTCAGTCTATGGGAAATATCATAATATCATGACGGGCTAAGGTAATGAATCTGGTCTCATACTGAGTGACGGTCATAGAACCCTGCTGGAGATGCTCAAATTGCATCCTATAATCCTCCTTCTGAGTGATAGGGAGAAACTTCTCCAGAAACAAATCGGAGAACTGGGCCAAAGTCAAAGGCGGTGATCCAGCTGGTCTGCCCAAAAGATAATCTCTTTACCAAGTCTTGGCGGGACCTGACAGACGAAATGTAGCAAAGTCAACCCCATTGGTCTCCACTATCCCCATGTTTTGTAGAACCTCATGGCAGCTATCCAAGTAGTCCTGGGATCCTATGAAGATGTGCCACTGTAAGTAGTAGTAAATAGCTTGTTGAACTAGTCCAACCTCCACAAAGCGTCAGCAGACATAGCTGCTCCATTACCGGTCTGCGCCACAATACCCAGCTGAACTACCCCAACTAGCTGAGCTACTGGAGTCTGAAACTGAGAAGCCAACTGCTCCAGAGTGCTAGTAGCGGGAGTCTGGGCTCCTCCCCCAGCTGAGAGACAGCTGGTGCTGAAGGAAGTAAACCTGCCTGAGCGACACTCTCCATGAGGCCCACTAGACGAACCAGAGCATCATGGAGTACCGGGTGGCAATGAACCCCTCGAGAACCTGAGCTGGTCCAACCGGGACTATCTGGGCAGGAACCTCATCTGCAAACTGTACCTGAGGCTCCGCCACTGGGGCTGCTGCTCTGGGTTGAGCTCTGCCCCTGCCTCGACCTCTAGCACGACCTCGGCCTTGGCCTCATCCTCGTCCCCTCGTAGGAGCTACAACTGGAGACTCGGGCTGCTGATCAGAGGATGAAGAAGCATTTGTGCTCACCATCTGCGATAGAATAGAGTAGAAATTCAATTAGTGTTGAGAAATCAAATCGCACGATAGAGAAGAATAGATGTGAAGTCATTCCTAAACTCTGTAGCCTCTGGGGGATAAGAACAGACGTCTCTGTACCGATCCCTAAGACTGTACTAAGCTTGTCCATGAATTATGAGACCTAAGCAACCTAGTGCTATGATACCAACTTGTCACGACCCGAATTTCTCATCGTCGGGAACTTGATGGCGCCTAACATTGAACCCGTTAGGCAAGCCAACAGTACTGATTAATTACCTTATTCCTTTATCTTTAATAGTTTACCAGACATCATAATAAAATAACAGAATTTAAAATACGAGGTAACATGATTCCACAGTTTGATACAATACTAATACGAAATCTAGAACCAAAGTACTCCTAGAACAAGTGTCACAATCTCACGGATTGTCTACGAATACTGCAAATAGGAGTCTGAACAAAATATAAGTATACATCTATCTCTGAAGTAAATAAGAACAGGATAGAAACGAAATAGGAGGGGATGCCAAGGCCTGCGGACGTATGAAGAACTACCTCGGAATATCTGCTGGACTGAAGGCAGAAACCCTGATCTAAGATCCGAAGGGTCTAGTACCGGGATCTGCACAAAAGTGCAGAGTGTAGTATCAGTACAACCGAACCAATGTACTGAGTAAGTGTCGAGCCTAACCTCGGCAAAGTAGTGATGAGGCTAGGACATGACAACCAAATAAACATGTGTAGTTCAATAATGTACGAAACAAAACAATAATAATGACAATAAATAAGCAACTAGATACCAAATAAGGAAGGGAAAAAAACATGCTGAGGGGAGAGAGTATCAATTAAGGGAATAACGGGGTAAAGAAACAAATCAAATTTCAGCTTAAGCTGCAGAAATAGTAACACAAAGAAAACAAGTGCACGACATCACCCTTCGTGCTTTTACTCTCATCCTCACCAAACAATAAATAGAATACACAACATAACCCTTCATGCTTTTAATCTCATACTCACCATAATTCATATAGAAATGGCACGTTATCACCCTTCATGATTTTAAGTTCATAATATGGCACGACATCACCCTTCGTGCTTTTACGCTCATCCTCACTATATCAAACACAACATCACCCTTCGTGCTTTAACACTCATCCTCACCATAAATCAAATAAAATGGCACAATATCATCCTTCGAGCTTTAACACTCTTCCTCACCCAAACAAATCAATAACAACAATCAGTAAAGGAAAATCAACGGTAAAATAATAATAAAAGCCATAACGTCCCGGCAAGGGAGCCAACAGTAGAATCGATACCATCAAGGAAAGGGAAGCAACCATAACCAATATCACTTAGTACATAACTTCACATTAATTTTCAACTAAAACCAATACTCAACAGTGATCAATATCAAGGAATTTCCACCAACATGGATAGCTATAAAGTGAAACTCAAGTATTACTTAACGAAAAACAACATAAATCACAATATTCGACTCATGGGCATGCTTGACAACAACGTATAGGTACTCGTCACCTGACCTATACGTTGAATATGATACTAACACATAGAAAATAGGACACAACACCTATTCCCTAAAGCTAAGGTTAAGCCAAACACTTACCTCGAATTCCACGACCAAACTCAAGCCTCAATTACCACTTTCCCTTTAGAATTTGCCTCCAATTAAATTGTATTAGACATAGTTAGCTTAACAATATCAATAATGCTAAATAATCCAACCCCAATGCTTAATTACGAATTTTCTATCATTCTTTCTAAAATGTCAAAAATCGGCCCCGGTCCCGCTTGGTTAAAACACGAGGTTCGGACCAAAACCCTATCACCCATTCACCCATGAGCCTGAATATATAATTAGTTTTGGAATACAACCCCAAAACGAGGTCTAAATTCCAATTATTCAAAAAGCCCTAACTCTACCGAAATCCCCAATTTTCTACCCTTAAAACCCTAGGATTCTTTATGATAATTGATGAAAAACATTAGAAAGTTGAAGGAAATTAGTTAGTGGACACTTACCTATGATTTGGGAAGAAAATCTCTTGGGAATATTGCCCTAGGTCTTCTAGTTTTGTGAAAAGTTCAAGAAGAAACGGCTGGAGTTCTAATTTAAAAACACTCAGTGCCCGACCTTTGCACCTACGGTACTCGGGTCGCACATGCGCTTACGCAGGTGCGTAAAAGCGGTCGCACCTGCTGAAATGGGCAAGGCCACTGAGGGCCGCACCTACGAAGGTTTATCTGCTTCTTCAAAAACCCGTCGCACCTGCGGAAATGGGGCAGGCTGGGCTGGACCGCACCTGCGGGTGAAAGTCCGCTTCTGCGAGTTCGCACCTGCGGCCCTAGGCTCGCAGGTGCGGGCACACCAGAATTGGTGCACCGGCAGTGATTTCCTTAGTCTAAACACCTCGAAACTCATCCGAACCCTCGGGTGTTCCAATTTTCTCTCAAATTATTTTAAGATTTGTATATATACCTCCAAAATCACTCTTTATAATAACTATTTTTCCGAATTTTTCATATTTTTATCAAACCTTTTCCAATGATTCAGTATCTTTATATTCAATAATTATTCATAAGTTGTATTATAAATATTTTCAAAATATTTCTTAGCTCAATATATCATTTTTAATCCTACTAGGTTTTAGTTATTTCACAAATTAGTCAATTTGGGATATTTGGCTATAATTACAACAATTTTGCAATTATAGCCTAATTGTACATTTTATGCTATTTTAATTCAATAATCAGTCGTTTTATATTTTAAACACTAGTTAATTACTTTAATTTCACCTATTTAATCTTCTTTTCATCTTATGTAATTATTAGCTATCTTTTTTAATTATTTATCTATTTAATTAGGTATTTGACAATTAGCCCCTTTCTATTTAAGTTATAGGCTAATTTAGTCTGACCCCAACCCAATTGAAACCAGCCCAAGACCCAATCCAATTAACCCAAGACCCCAGGCCCAATCTACTAAAATTACCCGACCCAATCTTATGTGTAATCTGGACCATTGATCAAATTTGATCAATCGCCCAAATTCACTCTTACCATTAGTAACCCTAAAGACTACCCCCTCCGAATCCTCATTTCTCAACCTCTCAATTCTCTCTCTATCTCTCTCTGATTCTCTCTGTTTCTCTCTAGAACCTTCCCTTATCTCTTCACCTCCAATGGAGTCTGTTCGTTTTCTCCGGCTAGTTCCCTCGCCGGAAACTGTGGTCTTTCACTGTCTCTTGGTTATTGCTTCACCCTACACCGGTCTAAGGCACCCTAAGGCCCTCAGGAGAGCCTGGAGTGGTTCAGCTCCTACCTATGGTCCCCCATGCCATATTTCGGCTTCCTCCGACCATTTGAGTAAGAGTCATGACTTTTCCGGCTAACAATGGCAACATCTTTAAGGTTTACCTTGTTTTTTCAACTCTCTAAAACCCTAACCCCTGGTATTTTCCGATTTTCTTTTAGATGTAACTTAGATCTGTGTATATTATGGTCTCTTTATTAGTTTCCTTAAAGGTTTTTCTGATTTCTCTAAATAACGCTTCATCTTCAACTAGGGTTTCTTAACCCCTTTCAAAAACTTTCTCTTCTTATTTTTGGTACTAACCTATGATTCTCAGTATATTTTAAATGCTTTATTAAGCATTCTCTCTTTACTTGAGTTATTCTGTTAAAAAACCCCCATTTTTAAGGGTCCTGAGTTCGTCTTGGTTGCTGTGTTTAGTTGATCTCTATGTTTCTCATAAACATCCTACTATTCTGTGATTCTTACTTGTGTTTGCTTGTTAGGGTTTTTGTGTTCGATTATTCCTAACTATATCATGCTGTATACGAAACCCTAACTCATATTTGGTACTATTCTTCCTTATGTTCTTGATTCTAGCTTATTACCTACTTATTCTCATGGTGTCATGCTAAATCAGTGTTATCTTCTCTATTTCCTTAGAACTATGATATTTCCCTTAAAGCTGTTATTCTGTGTATTTTTCCTTAGAACTCCTTACTAATTTTGCATATTTGTGTGATACTAGCCTTATTTGATAACTGATTCCTTGTGACTACTAATTTTTAGAATTATTTTCTACCTTATGTTACGTATAAGTATGTTTTCAATTAATTATATACTTTCCTTAATTAATATATTCTGTACCTAGCCTTAATCACATGACCTATTCTTTACTACTCTTTGTACGATTAAAATCAGTTTTACAAATTAGGTCTCTTTCCTTCTTTACTACTGTGGTATCTGTTTGAACTATGACTCCTTAATTATGGGAGTACTTGTATTTATTGGATCCTAATTGTATTTTTCTATAATTATATACATTTTACTTGATTCCTTTCCTTTTTTTACCACTACTTGTTACCGTTTGGGTATGATTCCTTAACTAAAGGAAGTCTGTATACTAAATTAACTCTAATTGATGATTATTTCTATAACTACTGCTGAACTATTATTTTTACCTTATTCCTCTGCCTGCTTTTCAAAACTAAATATACTCTATTCATACACATAGATAGACGAACTAATCTGTTCAGAAAATCTCTCTCACAATTCAAAAGACTTTCTGCTCTTTCTTCTGTGCTTATTACCACTACTCTGGGTTAGCCGGCTGCAAGACAAGGCTAGCTATTGTGCATTCTCCTACTTTCCTGTTTGTGTTATTGCTTTCTTCACTTCACTGGTATGTCCTAATTTATATTTCAGTATTTAAACCAACATGTTTCCTTACTGTTGTGATTCAGCATGCTTCTAACTTGCTTACTTATTTTTCAGCATATAACTAGGATCCTGAACTCCCCTCTGCATGTTTAAATTAGGCTTTATGTGTTTCTGTACACTTAGCACCTACTTCTTACATGCCTATGATTGGTACATTAGTTTAACCATGGACTTAGGTGTTAATCTGACCTACCACTATACTCCTTGATCCTCTAGACCCTTAGAAGTTTCATGATTGCATGTCTTTGTGCTTATTTGCCTGTTGTGTGTATGCCATTAGATGCTCTGTATTTGTCCCTAATCCCATTACCCCTATTTGTGATTGTTCGACTATCCTTGGTCTTTTCTGATGTTAAGTTTCTATTTCCTTCTTCAAAATCTGTTTTCTCACTTACTCTTTCTCAAGTTGTTCCTTACTTAAATCCCTTTTAAATAAAAGCACTCTCACACACACTCTTAGAAGTTTAAGTTCAGCACCCTTCGTGCGAGCACTGCTTTGGGAACCCTTTGAGTGCCCTTTGAACTCTGACACACAAGGCTGGCACTTCAACACTACACATGTTTAATTCTTTGGCTATGTCTGGGTGTGAGCACTGCCCGGGAGCCCTTGAGGTTCTTAGGGAACTCTGACACATCCGGATTTTGAAAAGGCTATGCAATATCATAAGGCAGTGAATTTTGGAAGACGTGGGCCTAATTGAAGGCTCCCTATAGAAGTAACATCTTATTTTCCTTTGGCTGTGTAATTCATAATTCCCTGGCCTATAATAATCTGTAAACAACTCAGGGGATGGATAGTGAAAAGGGAGGGATAGCTACGCATGCAATAGTTATTAAAGGGATAGAAATCATGCTATTAGACTTTATTTCCTATCTGCGCAATAGAGATCATTTTTAGGCCCATGTGTTAAAATTCATGCATTAGAAATCATGTTTATTAGGTCTCATGCCCAATGTGTCAGCATGTTCACTTTTGCTTAGAAATGTCCTGCTAATAAATGGTATTTTTCTACTATCATGTTCCACTGCCATGTACGCTTAGGAATCATGTTTTAGGCTGAACAACATTAAAATAAACTATCATTCTAGCATATTCTGAAACCATGTTTAATACTGAGCATTTAAATCATGCTTAGGAATTCTGCATCTCTATCTGTGCATTAAATATCATGTTATAAGACCCTAATCACTCAGCTACATTTATCCTAATTACTAAGGTATAAAAGGTATAACAACCTCACTCAGTTTTTCTCTAAAAAATAACTGGTAATGCTTATGTGTTATGAATAACCTAGAACAACATGTTTATGTAATAATTTGCAACAGTTCCTTTAATAATTCTATTAATATACACTGCCCTCGCCTAGGAAAGCTTTGGTAGCTAATTTTTTCAAAACTAGAAATCTGTCTTTCTTGTGTGGGCTGCTTAACACTAATAGGTATTTCTTTTAAATCAGTAGGCAAACTGATTAAGAGAATGTTTTCCTTGAGTTATAAAACAAGTATGCCTGTCTGTTTATCCTCTGAATTCACCTAGATACCATGTCTTAGGATCTTAGTTAACAATACTGCCCTCATATACGTTTGAGTCATGCTAATTATGTGCATTATCTGCGGAGGAATATCTGAGCTTCCTGTATGCTCCTATGTGTTTCCCACTGATTGTAGTCCTATATGTTCTTTGCTTATCGCCTTAGAATTATGCCTTTTAAACCTGAGGGTCTGCCTAGTACCTACCTTTTATAGTAGTCCTAACCTCCTCCAGGGCTGATAGGATGGGACAGGTAACAGCACGCAGCAGAGTTCGTGACCAACGAGCGCTTTAATCACCTTTAGGGTGGGAAGGGTAGAATATGGATATGATGACCACTGCGCTAATACCACGTGTAGCCCCTCTTCGAGGAGTGATTACCGCGTATTGTATTGATGTGATCCATATTATTATAAACCTAGGACACCTCTTATATGCTTATCTCGTAATCCTTTTCAATGTCTGATCTCCTTTAATATTTTCAAACATCTTCATGGTTGAGACTTAATCCCCTCTTATTTGAGATTTTACTTGTTATTTGCTATTTGGACAAATTCACGAAACCATTTGGCCAGGAACTACACTTGTGGATCCTGAGGGATGCCTAACACCTTCCCCTTGGGTTAATTTCAAGCCCTTACCCAAATCTCTGGTTAGCAACGTAGTTGTAATTGAACCCTTTAGGTGCCCTAACGCATCGTTAAAATCGTTAGGTGGAGACTCTTCAAAATATGCAAAATCCCTTTCCCGAAAGGAACGAGTTGTCCCAACCAGTGTCATAAACACGATCTCTGCAAGGAAAAAAGGGGCGCGACAGCATGGCTACTCTGCTGGGGATTATAGGCTTTTACCATTTCGAATTAATTTGTTAATTTATGTATTTATTTTAAATACTTGCACCCATTCCCATTCCCTTTGCATGTAATTAATAGTTTACTTCGAGTATTTATTTCCAAGCGTAACTGACATGTCTCTTTGTTTCCTTTTTGTAACTGCTTTAAATCATTATTACCGTTTTTACCGCTTTCTTTAACGTGAAAATACGTGACTACTTGTTTTAATACTTATTGCATAAATCATGCTCAACATTCATACTCCACTCGTTCCAAACAAAATACTATAGCAACACTTGATGAGTTGTTGCGCCCTTCCTATATTATCACTCCCTAAATTTGGAAAAGCTTATTAGTGTTAAAACTAGTCGATTTGTGGTGCAGTCGACGGTTCTGTGCCTTTCCCCCTTGAGTTTTCCGCTCAAGGGTACTAGTCTAAAACCCCATATAAACCTTACTCTGTTTAACTATTGCATTCATCATGGTCAAACCTTGTCAAAGGTAAAGTGTCATCCGAACTATAGCCTTTAAGATAGCCTTATCCAAAAGTCCACCGGGTTTCCCTGAACCCAAAAGGACGCCATCATGTTTTGTGCATTTATTTGAAGAACTAAATGCTTCCTACTAATTATTGACGTTAAATAGTCGAGTCCGGTAGGAATAAGGGCCTAACCTATTTGTTTTGCAGAGAAAAAAAATGAGGCACAAAGTCCCCAAATTCGGCATGGTCTCCAACATCCACCCAAAATTGCTGAGTTGGTGAGAGAATCTACACTCTAGCGACAAAGCTATCGTGAGGAAACACTTGGGAAATTCACCCTATCTTTTGGAAATCCAGCCTAACAAAATGATAGTAGAGGCTGCTAACCTGTTCTGGGATCGCGAAACATCCGTGTTCTGCTTTGGGCACATCGAAATGGCACTGTTGATAGAAGAGATAGGAGGGTTCGCTAACCTAGTATGGGAAAGTCCGGGGTTGCTGTTGCCTGAGAACCGCACAGGCAGAAGCTTCCTCAAAATGATGGGTCTGAAAAAGGACGCGAAATTGGTATGTCTGGATGATACGTACATTCCTTTTGACTACTTGTACAAATGGTATGGCTACAACAAATCATAACGTACCTAGCATGATGAGTTTGCTATCACCTCTTTGGGACACGTCCATCTTTGAGTGTTCGTGTTTATGGTCTGCTTTTTGGGATTGATCGTGTTCCCGATGAAGAAAGAAAGGATCCATACCAGGCTAGCCATGGTAACTAAGACCACAATGGAAGGGTTAAATGGGTAATATTTTAGCATTGTGCCCATGATCGTTGCAGATATGTATCGAGCTTTAGAAAAATGTCAACAAAGAGCAAAGCATTTCGAAGGTTGCAATATGTTACTCCAACTCTGGCTTGTAGAACATCTCCAAAAAGGGGAATATCGACAGGACATCCACTGCCGAATGTGGGATGACCACATCGCTTTCCATCACCCAAAGCGAATGAATTATATCCCTAACATGTTCGATCAACCTGAAGATGTTGAAGGATGGGTCGAGCTTTTTGATAACCTGACTGAAGAACAAGTTCAATGGAGGTTCGAATGGTTTCCAACGGATGAGTTCATCATTCGATCCCGAAACGCATCATTTCTAGTACTAATTGGTCTAAGGGGGACATACCCTTATGTCCCTCTTCGAGTTATGAGGCAGGAAGGAAAGAAGCAAGTCATCCCTCGGGTCGAGAAGATGAGCCATCTCTGAGCTGACTTTCAAAATAATGACAGTCCTCACAAGTGCCAAGCTCAGCACCTATGGCAACGCAAGGTTATACGTGAGAAAGACACCATCGAGGTATCACGATGGTTATACTCCTTTCTATCTTGGTTGGTTAGAAGAGGATCTGGGTGGTCAGAGCAAGCCAAGGTATATCCGAGGTCATAGGGTTGTAGATGAAAGGGCTGAAGCACAAGTCAAGTTCAACCAGTTACGTAAAAGGATCCGGGAAAATGAGGATGATCACCACAAGATACACGAGTCCAACAAAAGACTGATCGAGGAATGGGAGGACATGTCTATTAGTGCCAACAAGAGGTTGGGATATTTGGAACGAGGTACAATCGATTTGGAAGAAAAGTTCATCAAAAGGGTTGAAGATTGTGAAAAGGTTGAGGGAGCTGCAAGGGGATACTTAGCCAGAACTTATCTGCTGCTGGGACTTCGCGAGCTGGGAAAGCTGTTAGAAGAAAGAAGGAATGCGAATCTGGGGAAGGTCCTTCTGGGACCAAGTAGATAGGAATGCCTTTATTTTTCTAACAATGTAATAAGGCCAACGACCATTAGTGATTTTTATTCTTCGTTTGTCGTTTTAGGATTTGTATATTTTATTATCAATAAAATGAGGCATTTAGCATTTAAAGTTCTCCAAACCAATTTGTCGCTAGGCCTGCCTCAGGCACAAAGCGGTCCCCACTTAGGACGCGCTTTCATTTCCGCATTATGTGTTTAAATACTGCAATATTCTTTTCATAATACTCACTGACTTGGTTATCTTTTGTTTTTATTTTCTTACTCTCCTCCCCAAAGGTTAGTTCGTGCATTCTGGCATCATCAGCCTATTGCACCATATCCAAGGTCCCTCTACCTACTCTTCCCCTAGTCCTCATAAGGGGAAAGACAAAGGCAAAAGTAAGATGGAAGAGTCCAGCGACATCAAAAAGGAGAATGTGATTGAACGGGTAGAGGCCACTGATGGCCGAGGTATTCAGGTCCTGTATGAGAACATGTCGCCACTTGAACAAAAATTGCTGAAGTTTCAGGAAGAACTCGATCAAGTCCGGAATCTGGCCAACTTGTCATTTTTCCTCAACGTCCCTAACGTCAACCTTCCAAATGCTCAAAACCCTGAACCTCCACAAAATATCCCAAGACAGCAAAATCATCCCGTGCCCCATCATCACACAACTCCCCCAAAGAACCAAACTCTTCCGAGAACCTCAAAACCCCACAAAAGACCATTTCCACACCTATAACAACCCCATCTATGTGGAAACCATGACCCACTCCACTCCGTCTATCCCACTGGCATCCGAGTGTGATGAAAAGGATTTACTTATTAGGAACCTGGCCGAGGAGCTTAGGAAACTGACCAGCCGAGTTCAGGGTGTTGAAGGGACCAAGGGGATTGGTGGGTTGAATTATGAAGAACTTTGTATCCAACCTGATGTCGAACTACTCGAGGGGTACAAACCTCCAAAGTTCGAATTGTTTGACGGTACTGGTGATCCGAGAGTCCATCTGAGGACCTATTATGACAAATTGGTTGGCGTGGGAAAGGATGAAAGAATCCGCATGAAGTTTTTCATGAGGAGTTTGAAGGGAGATGCACTGTCTTGGTATATCAGCCAAGACCCCAAGAAATGGTCAAACTAGGTAAGCATGGCGTCTGATTTCATGGACAGGTTTAGATTCAACACAGAGAACGCACCAGACGTGTTCTACATTCAAAATTTGAAAAAATAAGCCTATAGAAACCTTTCGCGAGTATGCTACTCGCTGGAGGTCCGAAGCCGCTAAAGACAGACCTGCTCTAGAAGAAGAACAGATGAACAAGTTCATTGTCCGGGCTCAGGACCCGCAGTATCATGAACGGTTAATGATGGTTGAGGGCCACAAGTTCTCAGACATCATCAAATTGGGTGAGCGGATTGAATAAGGTATTAAAACGATATGGTTACAAATTTTGAAGCCTTGCAAGCCACTAACAAGGCTCTACAGTCTGGTGGTGTGTCTAAGAAGAGAGATGTGGAGCCGTAATGGTTGCACAAAGAACCAAGTTCCCACTCAAGTACCAAACCTATCTGACACCTCCACTCACGTAAAATCCCTCACCAAATAACCAAGCACCCTCACCAAATTACCAAGCACCACCACCAAATTATCAAATTCCACCACTTTCCTACCAAGCTCCATCACCCACATATCAACCATCTACGCCCAAATATCCACAACCCGCTCCTATCTACCACACTTATAATTCCCAGCCATCTCATTACTAATCACCTCATGCACACCAAAACATCCCTAGACCTCGTCCCAATTTTGATCGCGCTCCTCCAAAGCAATACACCGCCATAGCCGAGCCCATTTACCAGCTATATGAAAAATTCAAAGCTGCTGGTTATGTTACACCTATCCCTGCTGCCACCCCTGAGAATCCTTCTCAACGAGTCAACCCAAACAAATCCTGTGCATACCATTCTGGCATGAAGGGACACAGTATCGAAGAATGCCGTTCTCTGAAGGACAAAATACAGGCTCTCATTGACAACAAGATCATTGTGGAAAAATACCCCGCTCCAAACGTTTCCGACAATCCTCTTCCAGACCACAAGGGTAGAGGTATCCATATGATTGAAATAGAATATGATTGGAATCTCGAAGGGTCAGCCGGGTTGATCGCAGAAGGCGATGACCCAAAGAAATCCGCAGTCACTCCCAAACTGATCATAGTCCAGTTCAACCATCTGAGGCCACTGAGGTGAATATGTCTATACCATTTGGGTTTGATGTAGTTCCACTGGCAAAGTCACCAGTTCGAATTGAAGTTGAGGTTATATCTCCAGCAAATACACCAGCTTCGTTTGATGTCGCAATCTTGCCACCCCGAACACACGTTCCGTATGAAATAAAGATGGCTGCACCAATTCCGGTGGCAATGTCAGCCACACCACCTTTCTATTCAAACGCTATTCCTTGAGACTACACAACTGAGGCAAGAAGGAAAGGCAAGAGCAGGTCTGAGTAAGGTGTCGCATTACAAGGTATGACGAGAACTGGTAGGGTCTACACCCCTGAGCATCTGGCTGAGTCAAGCAAGCAGGCCGCCAACCAGCTCCCCTTATCGAAACGGGTCCCGATGACATTTTAAGAAAGATACAGGCTAAAGAGTATTCAGTCATCGACCAGCTAAATAAGACACCAGCACAAATATCTATCCTCTCTCTGCTGCAGAACTCTGAAACACATAGAAATTCTTTGTTGAAAGTGTTGAGTGAAGCATATGTGCCAAATAACATCACTAGTGGGGAAATAGACAATATGGTAGGCCAGGTACTGGAGAGTCATAAAATCACTTTTCATGAGGATGAGCTACCACCTGAAGGATCGGGGCACAACAAAGCACTGCACATCACCGTGCAATGCGAGGATCATTTCATCACAAGAGTCTTGATCGATGGAGGTTCCAGTCTTAACATCTGTCCGTTGATAACACTCAAGAAATTGGGTAAAGGGCTACATGAGATAAAGGATAGGGCGATCAATGTGAAATCCTTCAACGGTTCTCATAGGTCCACCATGGGGGAGATCAGTCTATGTCTACAGATGGGACCGACTTGGTTCGAAGTGTATTTCCAGGTGATAGATGTTCTGGCATCCTACAACCTGTTGTTGGGATGACCCTGGATTCATGCTGCTGGGGCCGTAGCATCAACACTACATCAAGCAGTAAAATTCGAGTGGAACCACCAAAAGGTGATTATTCATGGTGACGGTAGCAACCCCATTTATAGCCGTCAAACTATTCCGGTGATTGACGGGAAAAAAAAGATAGGCGGAGGAACTTACCACCATATTGAACGGGTAATGCTATCGACAAGGACAAATTATGGGATAACAAGATAGTGAGCATCCTTAACTGGAGAGGATATGAGCCAGGCAAAGGGCTTGGTAAAAACCTCCAAGGGATCACGAAGCCCATAAAGCTCAAGGAACATGGCACCACTTTTGGTCTGGGGTACGGGTACACCTGGCAGGAATTCAATGACTGGTCGCCACCTTGGCGCAGTCCCTATTACCCTTTGAGCAGCCAATACCTCATCTTGAGAAGACTTTCAAGCTAGCCGACACTATCTACGGTTCAGATGAAGAAGAAGCATTTGCAATAATGAGGAGCTTGTTTCTAGAGAATGATGATACAGATTGATGTGTTGTCCTCGAGGGGGAGGGGGAGGAAGGCCCTTCGATACAGACTGTAATCAAGAGGGCATATCTCAAGAACTGGTCTATCAAGACAACCAAATCCCGAAGAGCCTCGGGGTAGCAAGGCTAAAACAAGCATTATTTACTATTTTATTTACTAAATGATATCCCTTTTCCTGTATTTTTTCAATTTCTGCAATAAGGATCTTCAATGTTCAAAACAGTTATTCAATCTATCAAAGCATCTCCTTAATTTTACGAATCTGATATTTATTGTTATTGTTTTCTCCCATTACTTTACTTATACAACATTACTATTACTTGTCTTGATGAACTGATGACTGTGACATGCAATGACACAGCGCGGCAAACAGACATTGATTCAGAAGAGGACGACATACCCGACGAGATTATCAAAGAAGTTGAGAATTTTGAGAACATACCTAAATCCAACCTGGATGAGACCGAAGTTTTCAACCTGGGAGATTCAGAAAACGTCAAGGAGACTCGTATCAGCATTCATTTGTCACCATCAGAAAAGAAAGAATACACAGAGTATCTAAAACAGTATAAGGACGTATTTGCATGGTCGTACGATGACATGACTGGTCTAAGCACGTCTATTGTGGCTCACAAACTGCCAACCAATCTAATGTGTCCACTTGTGAAACAAAAGCTCAGAATGTTCAAACCCGGTAAGAGTTTGAAAATCAAAAAAGAGGTTACCAAGCAGATCAATGCCAAAGTTCTCCGGGTAGTGGAGTGTCGACATGGTTAGCCAACATTTTACCTGTGCCAAAGAAGGACGGGAAGGTCAGAGTCTGCGTCAAGTACCGGATCTCAACCGGGCCAATCCCAAAGATGACTCCCCTTTGCCAAATATACACATTTTCATTGAAATCTGCGCCAAGCATGAATTGTAGTCCTTTGTGGATTGCTTCGCTGGTTATCACCAGATTTGGATGGATGATGAAGATGCTGAGAAATACACCGGGGGGAGTGTATTGTTACAAAATGATGACATTCGGTCAAAATGTAGGGGCCACCTACATGAGGGCCATGACCAATATATTCCATGACATGATTTAGATAGAGATCGAGGTGTACGTAGATGATTTCATTATGAAATCTAAGAAAGTTGCCGATCACATGGAGAATTTGGGGAAGCTCTTCAATAGGTTGCGAAAATACAATCTGAAAAAAAACCCCGCGAAGTGTGCATTCGGGGTTCCTGCTGGGAAGCTTTTGGGATTTATTGTAAGCCGGCCGGGGAATAGAATTGGATCCGTCCAAGGTCAAAGCCATTCAAGAGTTACCGCCACCAAGGAACAAGAAAGATGTGATGAGTTTCTTGGGGAGGCTTAATTACATCAGCCGGTTTATAGCATAGTCTACAGTCACCTGCGAGCCAATCTTTAAGATGTTAAAGAAAGACGATGCGACCAAATAGACCGATGATTGTCAAAGGGCTTTCGACAAAATCAAGGAATATTTGTCAACATCGCAAGTCCTAGTACTGCCCGATCCAGGTAGACCTTTGCTACTCTATCTTGCAGTATTAGATGGAGCTTTCGACTGCGTTCTGGGGCAGCACAATTAAACAGGAAGGAAGGAACAAGCTATTTATTACCTTAGCAATAAGTTCACTCCATATGAGGCCCAGTATTCTATATTAGAGCATACCTGTTGTGCTCTAACTTGGGTCGCCCAAAAGCTGAGGCACCACTTCTGTGCCTACACAACGTATCTCATATCAAGGATGGATCCATTAAAGTATATCGTTCAGAAACCCATGCCCACTGGCAAGCTAGCCAAGTGGCAAATCCTTCTGAGTGAATTCGACATTGCTTACATGACTCAGAAAGCAGTTAAAGGACAAGCTCTGGCAGACCATCTTGTTGAGAATCCCGTAGACGAAGGATACGAACCTCTGAAAACATATTTTCCTGATGAGGAGGTATCATTCATAGGAGGAGATATTGTAGAATCCTATGATGGTTGGTGAATTTTCTTTGATGGAGCAGCAAACTTCAAAGGAGTCGGTATTGGATCAGTACTAGTATTAGGGACCCGTCAGCATTATCAGATATCCGCCAAACTCTAGTTCCCTTGCACCAACAATATGGCCAAATACGAATCCTGCATCTCGGGGCTCAACATGGCCATTGACATGAACATCCATGAGCAGTTAGTGATTGGTGATTCAGACTTATTAGTACATCAGGTACAAGGAGAATGGTCAACAAAGAATGTTAAGACACTGTCGTATTTGCACCACGTACAGGGGTTCAGAAAGAGGTTTATAAAGATGGATTTCCGGCACGTTCCCAGAATCCAGAATGAGTTTGCTGACGCATTAGCTACTTTGTCCTCAATGATCCAACATCCGAACAAGAATTTCATCGACCCTATTCCCATAAAAATCCATAATCAGCCAGCTTACTGTGCACATATCAAAGAAGAAGCAGACGAAAATCCTTGGTTTCATCACATCGGTAGGTACTTGGCAAAAAGAGAATACCCCGAGCTTGCAAATTCCACTCAGAAATGCACATTCCGGAGATTGTCCAAAAAAAATTTCCACAGCGGAGGAGTCCTGTATAAGAGGACTCCTGATTTGGGTTATTAAGGTGTGTTGACGCAAATGAAGCATCAAAGTTTCTAGAAGAAATTCATGCAGCGACCTGTGGCCCACATATGAACGGTTTTGTTTTAGCAAAGAAAATACTCCGAGCTGGTTACTTTTGGATGACTATGGAAACGAACTGCATCCAGTATGTTCGGAAGTGCCACCGCTGCCGGGTACATGGGGATATGATAAAAGTGTCTCCAAGTGAGCTCAATGCAACAAGCTCACCATGGTTGTTCGCCGCCTGGGGTGTGGACGTTATTGGACCAATTGAGTCGGCCGCTTCCAATGGCCACATGTTCATTTTGGTCGCCATTGACTACTTCACTAAATCGGTCGAAACAGCCTCCTACAAAGCAGTTACCAAGAAATTTGTGGCTGACTTTGTCCGCGACCGTATTGTTTGTCGGTTCGGAGTTCCAGAGTCAATCATTACCGACAATTGTTCTAATCTCAACAGTGACTTGATAAAAGCTATATGTGAAACTGTCAAGATCAAACATAAGAATTCCACAGCATACAGACCTCAGATGAATGGAGCCGTAGAGGCCGCTAACAAAAACATCAAGAAGATACTAAGAAAGATGATAGCAAGACACTAGCAATGGCGTGAAAAGTTGCCATTTGCCTTACTGGGATACCACACCACTGTCCGCACATCAACAGGGGCAACTCCCTATATGCTAGTTTATGGTACAGAGGTTGTAATTCCTGCCGAAGTGGAGATTCCATCTCTAAGATTATACAGGAAGCTGAGCTCAACAACGCAGAGTGGGTAAGAATCTGTTATGAGCAGCTAGCCCTCATAGATGGGAAGAGAATGAATGTAGTCTGTCATGGTCAACTATATCAGAACAGGATGGCCAGGGCCTTCAACAAGAAAGTCAAGTCGAGGCAATTCACACCAGGGCAGCTGGTGTTAAAGAAAATCTTTCTGCATTAAGACAAAGACAAGGGGAAGTTCTCTCTCAACTGGCAAGGTCCGTACATGGTTCATAGAGTGCTGACAGGAAGAGCACTTATACTTGCAGAAGTGGACGGAGAAGTCTGGCCCCGACCAATCAATTCAGATGCAGTCAAGCGCTACTATGTGTAATATTTATGATTCCTCAATGATGTAATTTGAACGAAGCTTGACCCGATTCCCGTTTAAGAGGGGATACGTAGCCAGCCCTATAGGTTCGGTCATAATTCAATAAAAAAAATTTTTCCCCGCAATTGGAAACTAGGGCAGAATTTTGAGGAGGACCCTCAAAATTCTGAAGCAAGTTCAGCCAGTCACGATACGAGCAGCAGTCAGAGGCATCCACCCAGCAAACTGGGGCAGAATTTTTAGGAGGACCCTAAAAATTCTGAAGCAGAAGAGGGGGCAATGTCTTAAGACGTGCCACATCGTTGGTTCATCTAAAAACTATTTTAGATTATGTATTACACTCTTACAAAATCATGCATATTTATTTTTTCTGGAACAACTTGTTTAGCGAACGCTACCCCAATGATACAGACATTATCATCATGATCAAGCAAGCGAGCCAAGCATAGCCAACGGGAATGAGAACTAACCTTCTCCCTTTACAAAACTCACGATCTTTCTTTGGATGCAAGCACAAATTGCAAAAGCCCAAAACACGCTATCGGCCGAAGGACAGATACTATTCGAAAATACGACTCTCAAAACCATCACACATGCCAACATTTATTATCATAAAGAAACAATCCTTTGTAAATTGCAATGCGCATAACAGTCAGGATACTGTGATCTACTACCAGCTAAGAATTTCTATTGTCATTTCTTTAATTCTTGCATAAGGCTACCTTTCTGCCTTCTGAGACTAAATGCTGTCTCCATCTGCATCCGCATATTGCATAAAGCTAACTTTCTGCCTTCCGAGACTAAACGTTGTCTCCATCTGCATCCGCATATTGCATAAGGCGACCTTTTTGCGTTCTGAGACTAAACGTTGTCTCCATCTGCATCCTCATATTGCATAAGGCTACATTTCTGCCTTCCGAAACCAAACGTTGTCTGCAGCTGCATCCGCATCTTGCATAAGGCTACCTTTCTGCCTTCCGAGACTAAACGCTGTCTTCATCTACATCCACATCATGCATAAGGCTACATTTCTGCCTTCCGAGACTAAACGCTATCTCCCATTTAATTTTCAAAGGCAACCTCTGTCTCTATCATTCACTTCTTTTCGGGCTAAGCTATGCCTTTTTAAATTCGCAAGACTAAGGTCTGTCTTGTCAGAATCATGCTATTGCATCTTCATGGGCTGAAATATTGCCAACCAATCCAAAGGCGTCATCGTTCGGAGGCACCATCTTCACAGCCCGAGAACACCATGTCATGGCCTGAGGTTCCTGCATCAAGCAATTCATGGCCCATGACATCATGGTCTAAAAACATCATCCTTAATCGTCCAAAGACAACATTTATCGTCCAACGGGAATTTGCATCATGTTTAAATTACGCACAATATACGCTTGTATTGTTTATTTGCAGGTAATTTGGCGTCCGTTCTTATAAAATTTCATCGGTATACTTCACTGATGACCCCGGAACTACATACAGCCTGATTCCTGTAAGACCAGGGATACGTAGGTAGCTCAGGAACCAGGGTGCGGCCTGAACCTTTCAAGCTATTCCCACTCGGTCAAAATTGGACATCATATCTTTACCCGACAACTCTTCCATCCTTCCTGGGTAAAGATGGGCAGCTGTTGATACCCAATTTTCTCTCAAATTATTTTAAAATTTGTATATATACCTCCAAAATCACTCTTTATAATAACTGGTATTTTTCCGAAATGTTTCATATTTTTATTAAACCTTTTCAAATTTATTCAGTATTTTTATACTCAATAATTATTCATAAGTTGTATTATAAAGATGTTCAAAATATTTCTTAGCTAAATATATCATTTTCCTATTAGGATTTAGTTATTTCACAAATTAGCCAATTTGGCATTATTTGGCTATAATTGCAACAATTTTGCAGTTATAGCCTAATTGTACATTTTATGCTATTTTAATTCAATAATCAGTCATTTTATATTTTAAATACTAGTTAATTACATTAATTTCACCTATTTAGCCTACATTTCATCTTATGTAATTGTTATCTATCTTTTAGATTTATTTATCTATTTAATTGGGTATTTGACAATTAGCCCCTTTATATTTAAGTTATAGCCTAATTTAATCTGACCCCAACCTAATTAAAACCAGCCCAAGACCCAATCTAATTAACCCAAGACCCCAGGCCCAATCCATCAAAATCACCCGACCCAATCATATGTGTAATATGGACCGTTGATCAAATTTGATCAATGGCCCAGATTCACTTTTATCATTAATAACCCTAAAGAATACCCCCTCCGACCCCTAATTTCCCAACCTCTCAATTATCTCTCTATATCTCTATGGTTCTCTCTAGTTCTCTCTAGAACCTTCCCTTATCTCTTCACCTCCAATGGAGTCTATTCATCTTCTCCGGCTAGTTCCCTCGCCGGAAACTGTGGTCTTTCATTGTCTCTTGGTTATTGCTTCACCCTACACCGGTCTAAGGCACCCTAAGGGCCTCAGGCGAGCCTGGAGTGGTTCAACTCCTACTTATGGTCCCTCATGCCATCTTCCGTCCTCCTCCGACCATTTGAGTAAGAGCCATTACTTTTCCAGCTAACGATGGCAACATCTTTAAGGTTTTCCTTGTTTTTTCAACTCTCTGAAACCCTAACCCCTGGTATTTTCCAATTTTCTTTTATATCTTACTTAGATCTGTGTATATTATGCGCTCTTTATTATTTTCCTTAAAGGTTTTTCTGATTTCTCTAAAATAACGCTTCATCTTCAACTAGGGTTTCTTAACCCCTTTCAAAATGCTTTCTCTTCTGATATTTGGTACTAACATATGATTCTCAGTATATTTTAAATGTTTTATTAAGAATTCTCTCTTTAATTAAGTTATTCTGTTAAAAAAACCCCATTTTTAAGGGTCCTGAGTTCGTCTTGGTTGCTGTGTTTAGTTGATCTGTATGTTTCTCATAAACATCCTATGATTTTTTGATTCTTACTTATATTTGCTTGTTAGGGTTTTTGTGTTCGATTATTCCTGACTATATCATGCTCTATACGAAACCCTAACTCATATTTGGTACTGTTCTTCCTCGTGGTCCTGATTCTAGCTTATTACCTGCTTATTCTCATGGTGTCACGATAAATCAGTGTTATCTTCTCTATTTCCTTAGAACTATGATATTTCCCTTAAAGCTGTGATTCTATGTATTTTTCCTTAGAACTCCTTACTAATTTTGCATATTTGTGTGACACTTGCCTTATTTGATAATTGATTCCCTGTGATTACTAATTTTCAGAATTATTTTCTACCTTCTGTTACGTATAAGTATGTTGTCAATTAATAATATACTTCCCTTAATTAATATATTCTGTACATAGCCTTAATCACATGCCCTATTCTTTACTACTCTTTGTACGATTAAAATCAGTTTTTCAAATTAGTTCTCTTTCCATCTTTACTACTGTGGTATCCTTTTGAACTATGACTCCTTAATTGTGGGGAGTACTTGTATTGATTGGATCCTAATTGTGTTTATTTCTATAATTATATACATTTTACCTGATTCCTTTCCTTTTTTTTCCACTACTTGGTACCGTTTGGGTATGATTCCTTAACTAAAGGAAGTTTGTATACTAAATTAACTCTAATTGATGACTATTTATATACTACTGCTGAACTATTATTTTTACCTTATTCCTCTGCCTGCTTTTCAAAAGTAAATATACTCTATTCATACACACACAGACAGACGAACTAATCTGTTCAGAAAATCTCTCTCACAATTCAAAATACTTTCTGCTCTTTCTTCAGTGCTAATTACCACTACTCTGGGTTAGCCGGCTTCAAGCCAAGGCTAGCTATTGTGCATTCTCCTACTTTCCTCTATGTGTTATTGCTTTCTACACTTCACTGGTATGTCCTAATTTATATTTCAGTCTTCAAACCAACATGTTTCCTTACTGTTGTGATAAAGCATTCTTCTAAATTACTTACTTATTTTTCAGCATATATCTAGGATCCTGAACTCCCCTCTGTATGTTTAAATGAGGCTTTATCTGTTTCTGTACACTTAGCATCTACTTCTTACATGCCTATGACTGGTATATTAGCTTAACCATGGTCTTAAGTGTTAATCTAACCTAGCACTATACTCCTTGATCCTCTAGACATTTAGAAGTTTCCTGATTGCATGTCTTTTTGCTTATCTGCATGCTGTGTGTATGCCCTTATATGCTCTGTATTTGTCCCTAATCCCATTACCCTTGTTTGTGTTTGTTGGACTATCCTTGGTCCTTTGTGATGTTAAGTTTCCATTTCCTTCTTCAAAAATTGTTTTCTCAGTTACTCTTTCTCAAACTGTTCCTTACTTAAATCCTTTTTAAATAAAAGCACTCTCACACACACTCTTAGAAGATTAAGTTCAGCCCCCTTCGTGTGAGCACTGCTTTGGGATCCGTTTGAGTACCCTCTGAACTCTAACACACAAGGCTTGCACTTCCACACTGCACATGTTTAATTCTTTGGCTATGTTTGGGTGTGAGCACTACCCGGGAGCCCTTGAGGTCCTTAGAGAACTCTGACACATCCGGATTTTGAAAAGGCTATGCAATATCATAAGGCAGTGATTTTTGGAAGATCTGGACCTAATTGAAGGCTCCCTATAGAAGTAACTTCTTTTATTCCTTTGGTTGTGTAAATCATAATTCCATGGCCTGTAATAATCTGTAAACAACTCAGGGGATGGATAGTGAAAATGGAGGGGTAGCTACGCATGCATTAGTTGTTAAAGGGATAGAAATCATGCTATTAGACTTTATTTCCAATCTGCGCAATAGAGATCATGTTTACACCCATGTGTTGAAATTCACGAATTAGAAATCATGTTTATTAGGTCTCATGCCCACTGTTTCAGCATTTCACTTTTGCTTAGAAAAGTCCTGCTAATAAATGGTATTTTTCTACTTTCATGTTCCAGTGCCATGTACGCTTAGGAATCCTGTCTTAGGCTAAACAACATTATAATAAATTATCATTCTAGCATCTTCTGAAACCATGTTTAATACTGATCATTTAGAAATCATGCTTAAGAATTCTGCATACGCATCATTATGCATCTCTATCTAGGCATTAGATATCATGTTATAGGGCCTTAATCACTCAACTACATTTAGCCTAATTACTAAGGTATAAAAGTTATAACAACCTCACTCAGTTTTTCTCTAAAAAATAACTGGTAATGCTTCTGTGTTCTGAATAACATAGAACATCATGTTTAAGTAATAATTTGCAACAGTTCCTTTAATAATTCTGTTAATATACACTGCCCTCGCCTAGGAAAGCTTTGGTAACTAATTTTTTCAAAACTAGAAATTTGTCTTTCTTGTGTGCGCTGCTTAACACTAATAGGTAATTCTTTTAAATCAGTAGGCAAACTGATTAAGATAATGTTTTCCTTGAGTTATAAAACAAGTTTGTCTGTCTGTTTATCCTCTGAATTCACCTAGATACCATGTCTTAGGATCTTAGTTAACAATACTGCCCTCATATGTGTTTGAGTCGTGCTAATTATTTGCACTATCTGCGGAGGAAAATCTGAGCTTCCTGTATGCTCCTATGTGTTTCCTACTAACTGCAGTCCTATATGTTCTTTGCTTGTCGCCTTAGAATTATGCCCTTTAAACCTGAGGGTCTGCCTAGTACCTACCTTTTAGGATATTAGTCCTAACCTCCTCCACGACTGATAGGATGGGACGGGTAACAGCACGCAACAGAATTCGTGACCAACACGCGCTTTAATCACCTTTACGGGGTGGGAAGGGTAGAATATGGATGTGATGACCGGCGCGCTAATACCACGTGTAGCCCCTCTTCGAGGTGTGATTACCGGGTATTTCATTGATGTGATCCATATTATTATAAACCTAGGAGACCTCATATATGCTTAGCTCGTAATCCTTTTCAAAGTCTAATCTCCTTTACTATTTTCAAACATCTGCATGCTTGAGACTTAAATCCCCTCTTATTTGAGCCTTTACATGTTATTTGCTATTTGTACAAATTCACGAAACCATTTGGCCGGGAACCACACTTGTGGATCCTGAGGGGTGCCTAACACCTTCCCCTTAGGATAATTTCAAGCCCTTACCCAAATCTCTAGTTAGCAACGTAGCTGTAATTGAACCCTTTAGGTACCCTAACACAACGTTAAAATTGTTAGGTGGCGACTCTTCAAAATATGCAAAACCCCTTTTCCAAAAGGAACGAGTTGTCCCAACCAATGTCATAAACCAGATCTCCGCGAGGAAAAGGGGTCGCGACATCGGGACTCCAAACCAAACATGTACACAGCCTCAAAAACATCCTACAGACTTACTTGTGCGATCAAATCGCCAAAACAACATCTTAAACAACGAATTTAGCATAGAAATCAAACAAAAATCTCAAAACTTTCAAAGTTTCAAATTTCACAACTATGGGTCCGAATCACGCCAAATGACCTCCATTTCCTACCAAATTTTGCAGGCACCAATCAAATACTATATTAAACCTGTACAGTGGTACACCGGAACCAAAATACGGGCCTGATACCATTAATTTCGAATATAATCAAATTTCCAAAGACTCTTATAATTTTAGTAAAACAATTTCTTTCAAAAATTCATTTCTCGTGCTTGGGACCTCGGAATTCGATTCCGGGCATACGCCCAAGTCCCATATTTTCCTACTAACCTCCGAGACCGTCAAATCACGGGTCCGGGTCCGTTTACCCAAAATTTTGACCGAAGTTAACTTAAATTCAATTATAAAGGCAAAATTAGCATTTTTCTGAGTTTTTCACATAAATCTTCCCGGATATACGCCCGGGCTGTGCACGCAAAACAAGGTGAGATAAAAGAAGATTTTCAAGGCCTCGGAACACAGTTTTGACTTATAAAGTGAGAGATGACTTTTTGGGTCATCACACCATATGGTACCTTGTATGGTACTAGTCCATAAATATCGGGTATTTTAGCTCGGGCCGTATTTTATCCCAAAATAAATCTTATGTAACGACTTGGCCGGATGTTCCGAGAGTTTAGCCGCATTGCCCCAATTTGTGCCTCATTCTTGTTGGGTTCAACTCTTTTGTGTTGGATTGTGTTTATTGGTGCGGGTTTAGAGTGGTCGTGGAGAGAGAAGAGACACTTAGTCTCTCAAATTGGTGATTTAGTGGGAAAAGTCAGCCAAAAGTTGATTTATAGGAAAATGACCTCAGAATGTTGTTTTTGTGACTCGGATAGCTTCATTTGATGATTTCGGACTTAAGAGTGTGGTCAGAATGTTATTCGGAGATCCGGAGTAGAATTAGGCTTATTGCGAAGGCCGCAGATGCGAAAATTTGGGTTTAAGTGAATATCCGCACCTGCGAGGGATTTTCCGCAGGTGCGGCGCCGCAGGTGCGTATGATGGAGTCGCAGGTGCGAGACTGCTGGGCAGAACCTATATAAGGTTGCCTTCAAAAATTTTCACTCACTTCTTCACCATTTTTGACGGATTTTAGAGCTTAGATCTGGGATTTCAAGGGGAAATTAAGTGTATTCAGTGAGGTAAGCTACTTTGACCTTGTATCTTGTGTTTATCGCAATTATTCCATGGTTTAATCATGTTTTAGTGGAGGAATTTGGGAGATTAGGGCTTGGAATTTGAGAGTGCAAATTGGGGATTCGAGGGGCCATTCGGGGTCCGATTTTGATGTATTTGGTATGCATGAACTCGTGAGAGCGCAAGGGTTCTAGTTTTGTGATTTATATCTGAATTCAAAACGCGTACCCAGGGGTCGGGTTTGGCCAATTTCGGGAAGTTTGATGTAAATTGGTTATTTTCGAGTGGGCTTTGTTCCTTTAGCATAGTTTGATGATATGAATCTATTTTAAGCAGATTTGGGCCACGTTGAGGCCGAGTCGAGGGGCAAAGACATCGCTGTGTAGTTTTTCATCCAGTTTGAGGTAAGCAACGATTGTAAATCTAGACCCGAGGATATGGAACCACGGTATTTCGTATTGTTTTGATAAATGAGGTAGTGCACATGCTAGGTGATGGGCGTCTGGGTGTGCACCGGTATGGATTGTGACTGGGTCCGTCCCGTAGTGGCTATTAAGCTGCGTATTTGACTGGAAATCCTATGGTATCCCGTGTTTTTGAGATTATTACTATGTTTGGGTTGTAAGCCACGTTCGGGGCCTTGTGCCAACCTGTTTGGACCCTCAGGGCTATTTTTACTATTATTCTAACACTGTTTTGATTTGAAAGCATATCCACAGTCATGATTTTTCTTGTTTACTGTTTGATTCAGTTTCACTACTCTATTTTAAACATATGAAAAAAATTGTTTGCGCTGAGTCCCTTAATTTTACTGAAACGCCCGAGTGGCTTGTGAGGTTGATGACTGAGTGAGGCCGAGGGCCTTATTGTGAGGATATATGGATGGGGCTGCATGCCGCAGCAATATATATACACATATATGGATCGAACTGCACGTCGCAGCGATGATATGGATCGGGCTGCAGGCCGCAACGATATATGGATCGGGCTGCATGCTGTAGCGATATATGGATCGGGCTACAAGCCGCAACGATATATGGATTGGGATGCACACCGCAACGATATAGCGCTTGGGCTATAGGAGCCCCTCCGGAGTCTGTACACCCCCAGTGAGTGTAGTAGATTATTTATGGATTGGGTTGCAAGCCGCAGCGGTTATTATATGGTACCTATTGAGCGTGAGTGCTGAGTATGAGTGTTGATTGACGAGATTTGTCTCACGTGTGACTGAGAGGCTAGCCCGAGAAGCTTTATTTATTAGTGATACTGTGCCTGAGGGGCTTATTTGATATGAAACTACTGCTTTCACTCCTTTTTACATTTTTTCCTCCAAATGATAAATGTTGAACCAATGTTTTATATGAGATTGGAAAAGGGAAAATACAGTTTTTATGAAACTTTTGGAACGTACTGTTTTGCATTGATATTCATTATCTAAATTTTCATGATTTTAAAAGCTCGTCACTGCACTCAAGTCTTTATTTATATTTGTTACTTACTGTGTTGGTGTACTCACGTTACTCCCTGCACCCTGTGTGCAGATTCAGGTGCCCGGATTGAGTTAGATTTGATTCATTTTCAGTGGAGCATTTATTGGAGACAGTGAGGTATCTGCACGTCGTTCGCATCCCCACCCTTCTCCTTCCTACTTTGTCGTTATTTACATTTCCTACACTTGTTGTATTGAGGAATCGTGTAATTTTCTGTGTTCCATTTAGTTGCTCATGACTGTTGACTCCGGGTTTTGGGATATTGTTTAGATGTTTTCCTTTGATTTTCCGTACTTGTGAAATACTAAAAGCGGAAAGTTTTTATGATAAATCAAGTTATTTGAATTAAGTGAAAATCCACGCATGTTATGCTTAGTAAATTGGCTAGTCTAGTATCCCGATAGGCGCCATCACGACCAGTAGGTTTGGGGTCGTGATAAGTTAGTATCAAAGCCTAGGTTACGCATGACTCACCGGTCATGAGCAGGTTCAGTAGAGTCTTGCGGATCGGTACAGAGAAGTCTGTACTTATCTTTCAGAGGCAGCAAAACCCTTAGGAAATATCTCGCATTTCTTGAATTCTTATCATGTGAATCTATTGACTCTGGCAACTAAACTTCTATTGTTTCATTCTCTCACAGATGGTGAGGGCACGTGCCACCGGATAGGGCGGTCATCCACCAGTGGTACCCATAAGGGGTCGAGGCCGCAGTCAAGACCGTGGTAGAGGTAGAGGTGCAGCCAGTGCAGCTGTCGAGGGAGGTACCCATAGACCCGCCTATTATTCTAGATCAAGTCCCTGCCATAGATGTTCCAGTGGGACCAGCTCAGGCACCAGCTGTGCCTATTGTTATATCGGGTCTTCAGGAGACCCTTGCCCAGATTCTGACCGCATGCACCAGTCTTTCTCAGGCAGTACTTCAGCCGCTACTTCTCAGGCCGGGGAACGCATTCAGACTACAGCTTCCCGTACACCTGAGCAAGTTATTCAGAGGCTTCATACCCCTGAGGCAGTTCCAGCTCACCCGGTTGCACCAGCCCAGGATTTTGTGGTTCCAGCAATGGATGACGACGAGCAGTGCAGGTTGGAGATATTTGGGAGACTTCGGCCTCCGACATTCACTGGTGCTGAGGGCGAGAATGCGCAGGGTTTCTTAGACAAGTGTCAGAGGATGCTTCGTACAACAGGGATATTGGAGACCCGTGGGGTCTCGTTTACTACCTTCTAGTTCTCAGGAGCTGAATTTACTTGGTGGGAGGCTTATGAGTGGCGTAGGCCAGTTGGTGCCATGCCCCTTACTTGGAAGAAGTTTTCCACTCTCTTCTTAGAGAAGTATGTTCCACAGTCCCGTAGAGAGGAGCAGCGCAGGCAGTGTAAGCAGCTGCGTCAGGGTGATATGACGGTGTCACAGTACGAGATGAGGCTTTCTGAGTTTGCCCGTCATGCTATTTGGTTGGTCCCTATAGAGAGAGATAGGATCAGGAGATTCATGGATGGCCTCGCATATGAGCTTTGTATTCTTATAACAAGAGAGAGGGTGCCGGGTGCTACTTTTGAGTAGGTTGTTGATATTACCTGAGAGATTGAGTGGGTTCATCGCCAGGAGTGATATGGGAGGGAGGCCAAGAGGCCTCGAGGACCTGGTAGTTTAGGTGGTGTTCCTTTCGGGGACAGTTCCAACACAACAGAGTCCGTCCTTTCAGGAAGGCTGAGTCAGGCCGTTCAGGTTATCGTGGTGGATCCACTGGTCGTGGTCCTCATAGTTCCCATCAGGGGCACCCATCATTCAGTGCTCTTCCAGCCCAGAGTTCATCTTGAGAACCATCGGTGCAGGACTCATCTATGCCTGTTTCTTCCAGATGTTATCCTGGAGCTAGGAGTTCCCTTCAGTCCCTGTCTCTAGCACCAAAGAGTTGTTACGAGTGTGGAGAGTTTGGGCATATGAGGAGCTAGTGTCCTCGTTTTCTGGGGGGTCCATCTCAGCAGGGGAGTCAGCCCTTGACTTTAGCTCCAGTTACTTCACCACCCGCCCAGGCAGCGAGGGGTGGGGGTCAGGCAGCTAGTGGTCGCCCTAGAGGGGGAGGCCGATCTGGTGGAGTTCAGGCCCGTTTTTATGCACTTCCAGCCAGACCAGATGCTATGGACTCGGATGACTGAGATGCTTCGATCTTATTTGATGTTGGTACCACGTATTCATATGTTTCATCATAATTTGCCCACTTTCTGGATATGCCCTGTGAGTCCTTAGTCACATCGGTTCATGTGTCGACTCCGACGGGCGATACTATTATTGTGGACCGAGCGTATCAGTCGTGTGTGATGTCTATTGGGGGTATGGAGACCCGAGTGACTTTGCAATTTCTTAGCATGGTTGACTTTGATGTGATATTAGGCATGGATTGTCTATCTCCATGTCATGCTATTTTAGATTGTCACGGTAAGACCGTGACCTTAGCGATGTCGGGATGTCTGAGACTCGAGTGGAGAGGTTTTATTGATTATGTGCCTAGTAGGGTGATTTCATACCTGAAGGCTCAGCGTATGGTAGTGAAAGGATGTCTGTCTTATTTGGCTTTTGTGAGGGATGTCATTTCTGAGACTCCCACTATCGATTATGTTCCTATAGTCCGCGATTTTCCAGACGCGTTTCTTGCAGATCTGCCGGGCATGCCGCCCAACAGGGATATTGGTTATGGCATTGAGCTGGTGTCGGGTACTCAACCTAGTTCTATTCCACCATATCGTATGGCACTAGCGTAGTTGAAGGAATTGAAAGAGAAGCTTCAGGAACTCCTAGATAAGGGGTTCATTCGGCCTAGTGTGTCACCTTGGGGTCCACCAGTGTTGTTTGTTAAGAAGAAGGATGGTTCCATGAGAATGTGTATTGACTACAGGCAACTGAACAAGGTTACAGTCAAGAATAAGAGTATGTTGCCTCACATTGATGATTTTTTTTGACCAACTTTAGGGAGCTAGGGTGTTTTCTAAGATTGATTTTAGATCCGGGTACCATCAGTTGAGGATTCGGGATTCAGATATTTCCAAGACTGCTTTCAGGACCCGTTATGGCCACTGTGAGTTTTTGGTGATGTCTTTTGGGTTGACCAAAGACCCAGCAGCGTTCATGCATCTGATGAACAACGTATTCGGCCATATTTGGATTCCTTTATTATTGTGTTCATTGATGACATCCTGGTGTATTCTCGTAGCTAGGAGGAGCATGCTCAACATTTGAGGGTTATATTGCAGAGATTGAGGGATGAGAAACTTTATGCAAAGTTCTCCAAGTGTGAGTTTTGCCTTGGATCAGTAGATTTCTTGGGACAAGTGGTGTCAATGAGGGTATTCAGGTTGATTCGAAGAAGATAGACGCGGTGCAGAGTTGTCCCAGACCGTCCTAAGCTACTGAGATTAGGAGCTTCCTTGGTTTGGCGGGATATTACCATCGCTTTGTGGAGGGGTTTTCTTCTATTTCTTCACCCTTGACAAAATTGAATCAGAAGGGTGATCTGTTCAAGTGGTCAGCCGAGTGTGAGGAGAGCTTCCAGATGCTCAAGACGGCTTTGGCCTCAGCTCTAGTGTTAGAAATGCTATCATCTTCAGGTTCGTATACCGCGTATTATGATGCCTCAAGGATAGGCATGGGTTGTGTTTTGATGCAGGAGGGTAGGATGAATTACCCGGTACATGATCTCGAGCTAGTATCAATTGTTCATGCCTTGAATATTTAGCGTCACTATTTGTATGGGGTTTATTGTGAGGTTTTTACTAATCACCGTAGCATGCATCACTTGTTTAAGCAGAAGGATCTGAATTTGCGTCAGAGGAGATGGTTGGAGCTTTTCAAGGACTATGATATCACGATTCTATACCATCCAAGGAAGGCCAATGTAGTGGTCGATGCCTTGAGTCGCAGAGCAGAGAGTTTGGGGAGTCTAGCATACCATCCAACAGCAGATATACAATTAGCACTTGATGTTCATGCCTTAGCGGGCCAGTTGTTAAGGTTGGATCTATCGGAGCCCCGCGGGTATTGGCTTGTGTAGCCTCCAAGTCTTATCTTTATTACCGCATCATAGAGCGCCAGTATGATGACCCAAACTTGCTAGTTCTTCAGGATAGAGCCCGACGAGGTGATTCCATGGATGTAGTTATTGGTGATGATAGTGTTACGAGGCTGCAGGGTTAGATATGTGTACCTAATGTAGATGGGCTTTGGGAGTTGATTCTTGAGGAGGCCCACAGCTCGCGGTATTCCATTCAACCACATGCCGCAAAGATGTATCAGGATCTGAGGAAACATTATTGGTGGAGGCGGATGAAAAAGGATATTGTTGGATTTGTAGCTTGTTGTCTCAACTGCCAGCAGGTCAAGTATGAGCACTAGAGACCCGATGGATTGCATTAGAGGTTGGTTATTCCTGAGTGGAAGTGGGAGCGGATCACCATGGACTTTGTAGTCGGGCTCCGACAGACTTCGAGGAGGTTCGATGCTATATGGGTTATTGTTGATCGGCTGACCAAGTCCGATCACTTCATTCCTGTTGGTAATACTTATTCTTCGGAGCGGTTAGTTGAGATTTATATCCGGGAGATTGTTCGGTTGCATGGTGTTTTGGTTTCTATCATTTCCGATAGAGGTATCCAGTTCACATCGTAGTTTTTGGAGGTCCGTGCAGAGAGAGTTGGGTACTCAGGTCGAGTTGAGCACAAATTTTCATCTTCAGACTGACGGGCAGTCTGAGCGCACTATTGAGATACTAGAGGACATGTTGCGCGCTTGTGTTATTGACTTTGGAGGTTCATGGGACCAGTTTCTGCCACTCGTGTAGTTTGCATATAATAACAATTATCAGTCGAGTATTCAGATGGATCCACATGAGGCTTTGTACGAGAGGAGGTGTATATCTCCGGTTGGTTGGTTTGAGTCGAGTGTGGCCAGGCTCTTGGGTACGGATTTGATACAGGATGCTCTAGATAAGGTGAAGTTGGTTCAGGATCGGCTTCACGCGGTGCATTCGAGGCAGAAGATTTATACGGACCTGAAGGTCTGGGATATCTCTTTCATGGCTGGGGAGAAGGTCCTGCTGAAGGTGTCACCCATGAAGGGTGTTATGCGATTTGGGAAGAGGGGAAAGTTGAGTCCCCGGGAGATACGGAGCCGATATTCTCACTGGTTTGAGACTCCAGGTGTGTTTCTATACCCGTTCGAGGACGAACGTTTGTTTAAGAAGGGGAGAATGTAACAATTCGGCCGATCATTCTGAGGGTTTAGCCCTGTTTCCCCCATTTCTGCTTCATTCTTGTTTGGTTGAGCTCTTTTGTGTTGCGTTGGGTTGATTTGTCTGGGTTCAAAGTGGTTGTGGAGAGAGATGAGGCACTTAGTCTCTCAAATTGGTGATTTAGTGGGAAAAGTCAACTAGAAGTTGACTTATAGTAAAATGATCTCGGAATTTGGTTTTCGTGCAAATTTTTAGGTCATTCGGATATGGTTCGAGTTGTTTTGCCATCGTTGGCGGATTTCAGAAGTTTAGAAATCCTTAGGCTGGAATTTTACATTTGATTTGGTGTTTTGATGTTATTTTGAGTGTTTAAAGGGTTCAACTAAGTTGGAATATTGATATATGACTTGATGGTACTTTTGGTCATGGCCCCGAGGGGCTCGGGATTAATTTCGGATGATTTTTCAGAAGGTTCGGAGTTGGAAAAAATGCAGCAAATTGGATGCTGATACAGGCCTTTTGGTGTGGCGCACCTGCAGACGGGGAACCGCAGGTGCGAAGGCGCATCTGCGGACGACCTTGCGCAGAAGAGGAATTTTGGTGCCTGGCCTGGAAGCGCAGGTGCAGAGATTGGCTCGCACGTGCGGGCCTGCAAGTTCGTGTAGAAGGCCGCAGATCCAGAATCTGGGTTTAAGTGAAAATCTGCACCTGCGAGGGATTTTTTGCAGGTGCGGCGCCGCAGGTGCGTATGATGGATTCGCAGGTGCGAGAGTGCTGGGAAGAACATATATAAGGTTGCCTTTGTGAATTTTCACTCATTTCTTCACCATTTTTTACGGATTTTGGAGCTTAGAGCTGGGATTTCAAGGGGGAATTAAGTGTGTTCAGTGGGGTAAGCTACTTGGACCTTGTATCTTGTGTTTATGGAAATCATTCCATGGTTTAATCATGTTTTAGTGGAGAAATTTGGGAGATTAGGGCTTGGAATTTGAGAGTACAAATTGGGGATTTGAGGGTCCATTCGGGGTCCGATTTTGATGTACTTGGTATGCATGAACTCATGAGAGCGCAAGGATTCTAGTTTTGTGATTTTTATCGAAATCTGAAATGCGTATATGGATCAGCATGCACGTCGCAATGATAATATAGATCCGGCTGCATGCTGTAGCGATATATGGATCGAGCTGAATGCCGTAGCGATATATGGATCGGGTGTCCACGCCGCATAGATATATGGATCGGGCGTCCACGCTGCAGTAATATTATATCAGGTTTCACGTCGCAATGATATAGCGCTTGGGCTGTAGGAGCCCCTCCTAAGTCTGTGCACCCCCAGTGAGCGCTTTAGACTATTTATGGATCGGGCTATATGGTACCTACTGAGCATTAGTGCTGAGAAGCTTGCCCGAGAGGCTTTATTTGTGAGTATTACTGTGCCCGAGGGGATTATTTGTTATAAAACTACTGCTTTCACTCCTCTTTACATTTTTGCTTCTAAATGATAAATGTTCAACCAATGTTTTATATGAGATTTGAAAAGGGGAAACTGGAGTTTTTATGAAACTTTTGGAACCTAGATCCCTGACTTAATTTACTGATTTCCACTGATATTCATTATCTAAATTTTCATGACTTAAAAGGCTCGTCACCGCGCTCAAGTCCTTATTTATATTTGTTACTTACTAAGTTTGTGTACTCACGTTACTCCCTACACCTTGTGTGCAGATTCAGGTGCCCGGATCGAGTGAGATTTGATTCATTTTCATTGGAGCATTTATCAGAGACAATGAGGTATCTTCACGGTGTTCACAGCCCCACCCTTCTCCTTCCTACTCTGTCGTTATTTACATTTCCTAGACTTGTTGTATTGAGGAAATCGTGTCAGATTCTGTGTTCCATTTAGTTGCTCATGATTGTTGACTCCGAGTTTTGGGATATTGTTTAGATGTTTTCCTTTGATTTTTCGTACTTGTGAAATACTAAAAGTGGAAAGTTTTTATGATAAATCGCGTTATTTGAATTAAATGAAAATCCCCATATGTTATGCTTAGTAAATTGGCTATGCTAGTATCACGATAGGCGCCATCACGACCAGTAGGTTTGGGGTCGTGAAATCTCATTCTCGAACTTACGTCAATTAACTTACGATGAAACTTCAATGTACGAAAATGCGGGACGTAACATCTCATTTCCGATCTTATATGAATTTACATATGGCGTACTTTCATGTACAAAAACAAGGGGGTGTGACATCATTCTCTCTTTGGAAAATTCGTCCTCAAATGTTGACTGATGCACTTATCATTCTCATAACCCATAAGTCTTGCGAATACTTTAGTACTCGTCTTTCCATCTAGGCGACTGTTCTGTGAATGAATCCTAAAGGTCAGGGAATTCCCCTCTTTAAGCCACTTTCTCATACCACGACTTGTAGTCGGAGTCCTTCTAATCTTGTAACTGTTTCTATCTTCTATCATGCAGCCTTTACGACTCTAACGTTGTATTTGTGCCTGACTATTCTTTTCTCTTACCTCCACCTTTTAGCCAATATCTAGGTTTCACTTTGTGAACATATACAAAATTATGTCAAGATGTCCCTCTAGGCGTCATTATCTTTTACATCTAAGTAGATCTTATCATACCATAACTCTTACTTCGATTCATTGTTTCTAAGGTCTACTACCGAACTCTAGGCTACTTTTGTTGCTTGTCGAATATGTATAAATCTATGTCGTTTAATGCTTCCACATTGTTGTTCATCTTAAGAATGACGGCCTAATATCATCTCATACTTTATAACTTTTATCCATCCATTGTTGATTCACCTCTATAATATACCAATGATAACTTGAAAATTTTTACGTCATACCTTGCCACTAGGGCTTACGTTGCATCGAGGAATATTTGAAGTGATTTTCCTGATCCACTAAGGGGCGATACTGTACTTTAATAATCGTAGTTTATAACATCCCAATGTGATTCACTTAAGTGAGTATTTTAATCCCGTACAATTCATGAAATCCTCTTCAAATCATTATTCAATCGAAGGCTCAAACGTCATCCTTTATCTATCACAATTACACCCTCATTGTACTATCAGGGCAGCATTCCATCTCTTCTAAATTCTACTAGTCTTAGACTCCTTTGAGTTAAATTAGATTATACTGAGCTTTCTATAATTTAGAGAAACCATCAGCTCTCTTATTTTCATGAGCTTAACCCCGAAATTTTATCCATTCTAGTCAACTTTTAACTCACCTTTTCTCATCCTTACTCCTGTCTTCCTAAAACTTTGTCGCTCTACAATATTTTATCTTGATACCTACACATATCTATTTATACTACTCGCAACCTTCCAATACTTGCATCATAGATTTTCTTATATCATTCTGAAATATCAAGCAAGACATCACATTGTTTCTAACTCTTCTTTACTCTCTTAATCAGGCTTCTCGATACCTAGAAACCATAGGCTGGAAGACATGCCACTAATGACACTGCTACCAATACTGAATCCCAGCGCTTCTAGCCTTCTATCGGACGTATGGACTATTCCTAACCTTCTACATCTGAGTATCTCGTACGTTGTTCACCTTTACCATACGTACCTTAAAATTTTGCATTACTTCTTCTATTTCTTTCATGACCTCCTTCCCACATAGGTATAATTCATATTCATAACTTGAAACTCTATTATAATACTTGCATCTCTTGTATATACACAATCTGGTGGGAGCTTCGTACTAACTTCTTATGAGGTTGGTACTTTTCTGACCAGCTTCCTTGTAGATACATTGTAGAATATGGCTACTGTACTATCTCTGTTGCACCTCTAACATGTAAAAGTGATCCTACAATGTTCTCAATCACCATTTCTATGATTGTCTGGATCCAATAATCAGACTCCTAATTTACTTGATTGAAGTAGCTCTTTAGTTTCCTCTTCCTTCTGATCAGCCTTCATGTAGGCTTAAGCTATTTTTCGATCTGAGGCTCATGGTTTTAGTTATTACTTTAGCCTTTCATGTATGCTATGGAATATCAATGATACAATATTCTAACAATTCAATCCTTTGTCTAAGACCTGGATTCAATTCTTTTTTTAACTTATACCAGAGTCTTCTGCGCCTATATGATTTTCAACATATATGTTGCATGGATAATATTCCAAAATCTTGAGTGCGTTCATAACGAAACTAACTCTGGATCATTGATCGAATAATACCTTTCGTTCATTCTCGGCTTTCTTTAAATGTAATCTATTACCTTTCCTGGTCTTTCTGGCCCCTTGTTGCATGGATACTTAGCTTATCTTAGTTCCCACGTATGCCGGGATTTTCGTGCAAGCCATATGATCTTGAATATTACTTATTTCTTATCTGACAGAATTTTTGATGTTCGTACTCACCTATAATTGTCCTTAGTTACTTACTTCCACTCTAATGTGCTCGTACGGTTGCTTCTGAACATGATATTTTGACTGACTTCACAGTGGCACTCTCTTTTATCTCTGTAACACTCATATGGTACATTTAACTACCCCAACTCCTACATAAATATTTCTTAATGATCATGATGTCATAACTGCGAGGCTGAATTCCCTATATTGGGTTTTACTATGTTTATCTTACATGATCTGTTGATTTGTCTGTATCCTCTTGTCTAGCCATAGCTAGGCTATTCCTGAATCAACTACTAATTACTCGTTGGCCCATTCTCATATTAATATTTCACGTAATCTTTCCTGGGTTATTTACTTTGCCTTAACTTACCTCTCACACTTGTTCCTTATTATCAAAAACATCTGGGGCTGGAAGCCTTACTTTCTTTCCTTGACGTCGTGCTTACATAATGTTCTGGAATTGCAACATATTTGTAGGATTTGGATAAGTGCAATCTCATCCAATTCTCACTTTTAGCGTTTTCTTCCTTTACCATTTCATAGTTACTAGAACCACTTAATTCTGACTTAATGCCACACCACTCCATATTCCCCCCTTTAGGGGAGTACTAAGATTTATCACTACGATGATCTAGCTGTAGATGTTTTACCTCTTAATCTTTGGCGTCTTCTCACATCATCGATGACCTTTACTCGCATTGCGGTAATCCTTCTGCACCAAGGATAACAACTTTCCTTACTCGCGGGGGTGACACTTAGTATAACTGGAACATACAATCCCTTAAGCTTAACTTTGCTCACATTGCTTGCTTTAGGAAAGCGTCTTCCTAAATGAACATTCTCTAAATTCCTCATGAATATTCTTCTGTTTTCCATTCTTTTATAGCCAGAACACAATATGAAATTCTCATGATATTGACCATTATCAAATCACTTAGTCCCTAATTCTTGTTTAGTTTATCTTGTTCACCATCCCATACTGATTTCTATTATTCTGGGTCTAACTTTTTCTTTTGGTAATCGCGTTATAGTTGCAAACTTATTTCTCGAACTGAGGATATGACTTTATGGCCTAACTCTTTTGTTGTCAAGGCCTTCCACTTCTTCCTTCACTTGACTATAGATTCTATATTATTGTCATCTTTTGATCTACCGTTCGTCATCCATGTATCACATCTTACTCATTATGCTTCCTTATCTCTCTTCTTATTTCCCTGCTAATATTTCTACCTATCCCTTTCTTTTGAAAGCTTCAAAAAGACATTCTTTTGCTTTTAGCTCCCCTTGCTTCATTCGTTGTCTCTTCGGACTGCCTGACATTCTCCGTCCACTAGGGACGGGAGCCACACTTAGGTAATATTTATCCCTTCCAGGCTTTCAGTGCCTATCTTCTGAATTTTGATCATGCTAGTATTCACATCTAATTGTAATATTCTAGAGTGTACCATCTGGGTGTCTCACAAGGAATTCTATTAGCACCTTTGTAATATCCTTCGGAAATGACAACTAACGCAAATCATCCATCCATCATTTTGGGTTATTTAACCCCAGCCAGATCCTGATATCCAAACCTTCTCTTAAACCATATTTGTTTGCTCCCATAGGGCATGACTGAGATGGGTGTGGCCAATTGTACATTCATCTGTTGCTTTTGAAGATAACCCAATTTTTTTTTTATCTCTCTTCCCGAATTATAGACAATGTTCATCCTTACTAACTGGGTACCTCGTACCATTTTTTACCTTGCTTCTTGTACTTGTTTAAACATGTACCTTATGATTCTCTCGTTGCTTTTTACCACATGGATGGATAGATATCCATTCCTTAAGGATCCTTGTCAACCAACTTACACGTCTTAGTACACACATGATCTACTGAATAGTTCATATTTATCCTTCATAAGCATTATTCAAAAATCAAGTTCCTATGAATCAACTCTTCCACAGCTATATCTCTTACGACCGTCTTTCTGGACGTAGGCATCGTCGTATTATGAATAAGATAGTGTTTAGGAAATTGAGTTCTTACAGCTGAGCTCTACCGCACAATCTAGAGTAAGAAGAAAGAGTGACAGTCCTAAATGTCCTGTAACCTCCTGCTTATAAGTGTGATGCGCGATACACCCATAAAAAAGACACTACTAGACAGGGCTTGTAGACTCCCTAGGACAGAACTACTCTGGTACCATTTTTGTCAGGACCCGAACCCGGGGGAGAGACCGGCACCCGGTGCCTCACCTATCCTTGCATACCAACTTGCGACTAAGGAACTCTGAACATATGAGTCATACTTTGGCCATGGGCCACATTGCAAGACAACGACGAATGCTGACTAAATATCAATATAAAGACGGGCCGACAAGGCTGTTGTACTTAGTACAGCTAACAAACCAACCAAATATACATACAAGGCCTACAAGCCCATCATACTACACTAACTGACAGAATATGTCTACAAGCCTCTATTGATGGATATATTGTGATCGGAACAGCTCCCCGACCTACTCATAACATATATACATATATATAGAAGATGTACATAAGGTTATAGACCCGGAAACTCCAAAAGACATGGAGCTTACTGATCAAGATGAACTTGGGAAATACTTAATGAGGAGGTCTACCCGTCTGTCTGTCTGAACCTGCATGCATGAAAAGCAGCGCCCCCAGAAAAGAGACGTCAGTACGACATAATGTACCGAGTATGTTAGGAAATATACTAAAAGTTGAAACTGAGCCGATAATATAATAACTGAAAGTAACTGGGAGTCAAAGATAATCTGAAGATATGGTTACCTCCAAATACTGACTCAACTGTCTCAATATAGTAAGTAAAATTGTTGTCCGACCCTATAAGGCTCGATATATATAACTACTATGCTGTAGTAGGCTCTCTCATAAGCGCTCAACCATACTAGGCTTTGTATCTCGACCAATTGGGCTCGCTCATAGACGCTCGACCACAGTAGGCTCGGTATATAACTTACCATCTGATCAGAGGTTGCCCAATAGGGGCATGCCTATTGCTTATAGCTCGATGGTAATTAAAATACTGTAATACTGTATATATAGAATCTTTGCTCTCTTGACTGGAAAAAGGAAATACTCAAATGAATATGAAGTCCCGATAAAGATAATGTTGTAACTTACAAAACTAGGAAAATATACGTAAATTCCAGGATATGAATATTTCTTTATGCCTCGTTATCAAACTCGTGTAATTACGAGATCATGAAAAATGATGGAAGAGCTTAGCCTTAACATACCTGGAGTAGGGAAATATTTGTATGATATTCTTGCAAAAGGTTGCACCGTACTCCTTTAGAACCGCAAAAATTTACGTTTCTAATAATTCTCCTTGGATTTCTTTTGGTTGCAAGAATTCATGTTTTTTTTGGAAACTTGAAGAATGGATAACGTTATTGGATTGTAAGAATTGCTAACCGAACGTTATGAAGTGTTGAATTCAATATATGAAAGGTTCTGATATGAATTCTCCTTATTCAAAGTTTACTTAGCACATTACTTTACAAGTATTGTATTCAAATTATGAAGTGTCTCTTAATAGTATTTTAGGTTACCACCTAATGATAATTGACTAAGAGTCGTAGCTTACGAATGTGGTTAGCTGCCACGTTTTTTTTTGTGTGTGTGTGTGGGNGGGGGGGGGTTAGTCTTATCTCTTAATTTATTAGTTAATTAGGTAATGTCCCTCTACCTGGTAATTAACCAATTACCCGCATAATTTAAGAATTGTCTCAAATTACATAAAGTGATAATCACTTTTAATACACTTTATATACCTTACTATCATGTCCATGTGGTACCTTGTATGGTACTAGTCCATAAATACCGGGTATTGTAGCTCGGGACGTATTTTATCCCAAAATAAATCTCATTCCCGAACTTACGTCGATTAACTTATGATGAAACTTCAACGTACGAAAATGCGGGACGTAACATCTCATTTCCGATCTTAATCAATTTACTTGAGGCGTACTTTCATGTACGAAGACATGGGGTGTAACAGAAATGAAGAAATCCCAACTTAAAATATTTAAAGTGTGGGGGTGTTGGTTCAAGTTCCTAACCCAAAAGGGTAAAGATCGGACCGGAAAATGGTTGCGGTTGATTGTGTTCATTGTATATGCAAGAAATAGTAAGGCATATCATTTTTTGGTTCATAAATCGGAACATCTTGATATTCATATTAATACGGTAATTGAATTAGATAATGCTGAATTCTTTGAGAATATTTATCCGTATAAGTGTTACTCGTCTTGTGAAATATCTAAGGGACCTCGGGAAAAAGCAAAGGAAAGTACACTTAATGAGGTGAATCCAAGACGTAGTAACCGTCAAAAGACAACTACTTTCTTTGGACCAGATTTTCTGACATTCTTGTTAAAAAATGAGCTTCAAACTTTGGAAGTACTTATCCTTCCTCGGAAAGAAGCAGTCAATAGTGAGACATAATCTATATTAAGTAATCATACTTGGGAAACTGGTTGATCTTCCTCCAGGAAATAAACCTTTGGGTTCTAAGTGAATTTTTTGAATGAAAATGAAAATTGATGGTACTATTGACAAAAAATTGGCAAGATTAGGCGCCAAATGGTTTAGAGAACGAGAATGTCTTAACTATTTTGACATACACTCGTCGGTTACGAGTATTGCGCACATATGAATGTTAGTAGCATTGGCTACAATATACGTTCTTGAAATCCAGTAAATAGATGTGAAGACACCCTTTTAAAATTGTTCTTTGGAGGAAGAAATTCACATGGAACAACCAATAGTTTATGGTTCCTGAAAAAGAAAATAAGGTGCATAGACGTGTTAAGTCTCTTTATGGATAAAATAAGAACTCTAACAATGGCATGCGAAATTTTACTAGAAAAATGTTGTCAAATGGTTTCAAACTAGTGTATTTGCATCAATAATACTCTAAATTATGTTTGTCATTGTTTATTTATATATGGATTATATGTTTATAGAAAAGGCACATGAAACATGTGAAATGTGGGGATATTTAGCTTATGCACAACAAAATAAATTGCTAGACAGGATGTATATTATCTATAAGAATTAGGTGATATGATTCTTCGAACCCCACGGATCTGTAGGGATATTGATACGGTAGTCGGTGAATTCATTACTTGTTCACTCTTAGTGATGACTAGTGATGAAACTACAAATTCGAAAGTTGTTTACGTGTCGTTCAAGAAATGACTTGTTCTTTATGAACATTTATAATGTTTAGCTCTTTTATGAAAGGGTGTCAACGGAAGGCTGTGACTTTTTATG
Organism: Nicotiana paniculata; assembly: GCA_005239505.1. NCBI lineage: Eukaryota > Viridiplantae > Streptophyta > Magnoliopsida > Solanales > Solanaceae > Nicotiana > Nicotiana paniculata. Next base: position 62,883 of record ML352487.1, on the reverse strand, counting down.
AAAAGTGTGTTTATATATTTTGTATAAACATGACGTTGATGAATGAATGTATTGATATGTTGGTCTATAATGAGGTGAACCAACCGATGAACATGAACAAAATCCATTGCAAGTTGGATTTGTTTCATGAATGGAGGTGCTATAACTTGCATATCATACAGTTGTATGAATAAATAACATACAAATGTTTGAAAATGGCGGAGTGATTGATAAATGTGTTATATATTAAAAGGTTGTGGCCACATCTGGTGCCAATCATTCCATCTATTGTTATAATATACTATTGATACATTAAGTGTAGTCAATACTCTAATATGCAATAGAAAGTCGAGACGTTTTAGTCTACGGACATAAGAAAGCTTTTATTGAACTTCCATAACAATGAAACGAGTCTTATACTCAAAATTTTGATTTGCACTACAATAAGTATCCCGCGATAATGGAGGGGTATAGTGATGCAAATTAGATCACTGGTTGAATTGATTCTAAACCATTGCTGGAGGAGCAGTATCTTGAAAATCGTCCAAACAGACATGTATCGTCCGATCTATAATGGAGTCTGAGTTCATATCTTTAGACAAGGCCGGTGAAGAAGCTGAATGGCTCCAGAATTTCTCGAAAGATATTCCAGTTTGGTCCAAACCTTTGGCACACATATGCATGCATTGTGATGGTCAATCGATAATAGGAAGGGTCGGGAGCATTATGTATAACAAAAAATCTTTTCATATACGACGAATACATAAAACTGTTAGGCAACTACTCTCTAGGAAAATTATCATAACTGTCTATGTGAAGTAAAGTGATAAGGTGTCGGATCCACTTACAAAAGGCCTAACTAGATAGGTAGTTGAGAGATCATCGAGGGGAATGAGACTATGGCCGAGGACAAGTCATTGTGGCGGTAACTCTACCTAAAAGACTGGAGATCCCAAGATCTCGGTTCAAGGAGCTCAAAAAAGTCATTAATGACGGTTCAACATTTTCAAATGAAATTTCTTTTATGTCCATTCTCGTGATGAGACAATGTTGAGTACCAAGGAGATCAAACAAAGTCATTAAGACATTTTTACCCTTTCTTCATGAGTGTAAATATTAAGGGCATGGAGTCCTTAACATTAACACTGCACACATTAAGTTAAGGACGGCATGTCCTTAACATTTACACTGAACATGAATTTAAGGACATAATGTCCTAAAGTTAAACAACGGAAGGTGAAAATACATGACACTTTGTCCTTCATATTTACACAACATTCATGAAGTTAAGGACATGACGTCCTTAATATTTGCACAACACTCATAAAGTTAACAACACTATGTCCTTAACATTTACACTGCACACATGAAGTTAAGGACACCTTGTCCTTAGCATTACACTGCACATATGAAGTTCAGGACATGAGGTCCTAAATTTTAACAACAGAAGGTGTAAATATAATTAAGGACATATGTCCTTAACATTTACACTGCACATATTAAGTTAAGGACGCCATGTCCTTAACATTTACGCTGAACATATGAGATTAAGGTCATGATATCCTAAAGTTTAACAATGGAAGGTGCAAATACATGACACTATGTCCTTAATATTTATATAGCATTCATGAAGTTAAGGACAACATATCCTTAATATTAGCATAGGGGCATTTTCGCTCAGGCGGGTAAAAAATTATTAAGTACTAGATAGAAAGTAAGTACATTTTAAACAGCGGCTAAAGGGTAAAGAGATTAATTAGTGGCTAACCGTGCACTTCCCCCGTTTCGACTGAAAACGTTTTGCAAAATAAAGATTCTTTTTTTTTGTTTTCAAAATAATATTTCAAATCTGAAAAAAAAAAATAACAAACTGGACAAACTTATAGCTCGTTTAGTCAATCTTCTCCAAAGCCAAAAGTACTTTTCCCCCACAAAATGGCTTTATTTTACTTAAAGTTGAAGTGTTTAGCCAAGCTTTTAGATAGAGAAAAAAGTATTTTTGAGTAGAATCAGAAAATATTTTGGAGAAGTAGAAAAAAGTAGTTTCTCCCAATTTTTTTTTTAAAAGCACTTTTAAGATAAATTCACCTAGAAGTACTTTTTAAAGGTTTGTCTAAACACTAATTGCAGCTCAGAATTATTTTTCATATTAACTAGACAAGCATAAACTACTTCTAACAAAAAAATACATTTAAAAATAATACTTCTCAAAATAAGTTGATTTTTAAAAGCTTGGTCAAATAGGCTATTAATCTAACACCTTCCACCTCCAACCCTCACTTAGAGTTTTGAGTAACCCAGGGAGGAAAATAAGATGTTAATTTTTTTCCACAATTGATGTATATATTTTTCAACTATCAAGCAGACTTTTCAAAGTAAATAAATGATGCTTACACAATTATTAATAAGACGACAAAATACATGCTAAATTATTTTTCTGGAGCTGGAAACAAATAAAAGGCAAGATTCCTTGTTATTTTCTTCGGTTGTCTCAACAATGCCGGTTTGAATTAGGTTGAAAATTAGTTATATCATTAAATCTGTGAAAAAATATCAGTTGCTTCTTTTCCAATAATTTCTTTATTCTTGCGATGTTTGACCAGAACTAATCACTAAAACTCAATGCCCACATATCAATGTGGGTAAAAAGTCATGAATGACGTGATACCGTACGTCATGAGGAAAAAAAATCTATCTCTATGCATGTATGTCATGTGTGCATGCCAATGCCATATATCTCAAAGATGAATCATGTACTCACATTCTCAAAGAACTTAATCTCACTGTCTCACACTTTCCACTCATCATGCTCAACCACTCGGTACTATATATGGCCCATACGGCCCAGGGAAGATCCATCCCAGAATATATACATCACCGACCATCAGTCACTCAGTACCGTGGAAGGCCAATCTAGCCCCATGCAGAAAATACATCTCCGGGTATATAAATGCTTCGGACACATAGCATGTGCCTCACCTCAATAATAATCACATAACATGTAATTCGGGGTTACATACCCTCAGCACTAAGTTTAGAAGAGTTACTTACCTCGAACGAGCGAAAACCAATTCCGAGCAAGCCAATCGATGCTCCAAAGATACCATCATGCGCGTAGGGACCTTCGAACGGTGAAAAACTAGCCAAAAGCAACTCGAATACATCAAATAAATCCCAAGGAAACAATTCCAAATGATAAAGATCGAATCCTTAATCAAACCCAAAACCGACAAAAAAACACACCGAGCCCGCACCTCGAAACCTCACAAAACTCACAAAATCCGACAAACCATTCAATTACGAGTCCAACCATAATAGTCTCACTCAAATCTGACTCCAATTTTGATGTTCCAAACTCAAAAATGCATATTAGGAAACTTTAGGCCAAAACCCCTAATTTCTCTTTAAAATTCATCAACCAATTGCCACAAATGAAGATAGATTCATTGAATAAGGCCAAAACAAAGTGCACAATACTTACCCTTAATCCTTGTGATGAAATTTGCTCCAAAAATAGCCTCAATTCGAGTCCCACATCTCAAAATATGATAAAAGAACTAAAAACCTCGATTTTATAGCCTCTGCCCAGCACTTTCCGCATTTGCGAACAAATAGTTACATCTGCCACCACCGCATCTAAAGTAACTGTTTCACTTATGCGACCACAACTAACCAGCTGGCCCCTTGCACCTGTGGAACAATTTGTGCTTCTGCGCACTCGCATGTGCGACTCATCTGCATCTGCGATGACCTCCAGCCAAGCGTGCTATGCTTCTGCGGTCATTGTTCGCATCTGCGCCCATTCTTCCGTACATGCGGAAACACCAGAACCAGAAATCTTCAGCAATTCCACATGAAATGAAAATAATTCGAACCCCGTCCGAAACTCACGTGGCCAAATCGAGACCCTGTCCAAATATACCAACAAGTCCAATAACATAACAAGGACCTACTCGAGACCTCAAATCAAACATAACAACATCAAAATGATGATTTGCACCTCAAATAAAAAATCTATGAACTTTGAACTTTCAATTTCAAACACTCACACTGAAACATATCAAATCATCTTGGAATGAACCCAAATTTTGCACACAAGTCCCAAATGACATAACAAAGCTATTCCAATTCCCGGAACCACAATACAAATCCGATATCCTCAAAGTCAACTTCTAGTCAAACTTATGAACTTTCCAAACCTTCAAATTTCCAATTTTCGCCAATTTGTGCAGAAACGTTCTAGAAACATCCAAATGCAAATCTGGGCATACGCCCAAGTCCAAGATCACCATATGGACCTACCAGATACATCAAAACTCCGTTCTAGCGTCAAATTCACAATTATCCAACTCTTCCATCTTAAAGGTTCAACAATAAAATCCGTTCTTCCAAACTAATTCCGAATAACCTGAAAACCAAAACCGGCGATTCACACGAGTCATAATATATCATACGGAGCTACTCATGCCCGTAAAATACCGAGCAAAGTGAAAATTCTCAAAACGACTGGTCAGGTCGTTACAGATACATGTGTCGCAGAAGAATTTTTTAAACTCCATTTTAACTACGAATTTTAATACAAAATCAGTCCAAGTCACCTCTAATCTCCCTAAAATATTGTATGTTGACTCATACGTATGTTGTTAATGAAATTTAGCCATATCGTTGAAAAATGGTCTTTTCCGTTTTTCATCTAATGTTGCTAATCACGCTTAAAAATATGGAAGAAGATCTTTGCGTCTGATTTTTGAAGAGAAAGAACCTTATTTATTTGGGTTTTTAATTTTTATATGGGTTTGAATAGTTTTGATAAGTTTATGATTAATTACTAGAAGTTGCTAAGTTGGGACTTATTTGGAACATTTATGTAAGATTCCCAAGTCCAAATTGATTTGTCCCAAATGTGCAAATCTGGGCCTCATGGACTTTACATGTGTAAGCAGTGTCCATTTTATCGCTTATCCAGAAGTTCTGTTAATATTTTAAACTTGGAGAAATTACGTTACACATAAAATATTTATAGTGTATTGACCATTCGTAGCTATACTGTCATCAACTTTACCATTTGTAGCTATATTTGAATTTTATAGCAAAATCTTTTTGGATTGAATGGGCTTTTGTGATAAATGGTGGAATTTGATACATGGATGTTTATGTAATGAAGACTTTTGAGTTCTTGTGGATGGTGTGCCACATGGGTACTTTCCAGCTTCTCGAGGGCTGCGACAAGAGTTCCAAACCTAGCGTGTCGATTTTAGCTGAAGATATGCTAAGTCAGTAATTGGTATCATTGAAAATGATAACATCTTACCATGCTCAAAGATCGTTCCCATCACTCTCCTACTTTCTCCTTGATAACAATGCTCTAATATTATATAATATCCTTAAACAGAATCTTAAGAAGAAAAGAATCTTTCTATAAGAAGTAAAAAGCTGATTGTAATGTTGTAATGGCCAAAAGTTCAAAATCCACGAAATAAGCGATTAATTATTTTTTAACTGAAACAAGAGAGCAACAAGCTCTCATATCATAGTTGGTTAGAGCGCCTACTTAGCTGGCGAAGGTCTTGAGTTTGAATCTAAACAAGAACATGTGATGACTAGATCGGTCATCTAGAGTTTTAGAACCTAATTCTATGTTTCTAAGCCTCCAATAGCTTCTTTAAGCTTTCCTTGATTTTCACGCACAATTCGGGTATTTTTTCGAAAGGCTTTTATGTTAAAACTGATAAAGTATGAAATTTTACCTTAAAATTCATTTGAGTTGACTTCGCTCGACATTTTGAGAAAAAAAACTCGGATCCATATTTCGACGGTCCCAGTGCATCCGTACCGTGATTTGTGAACCTGGCGTATGTCCAGAATCAAATTCGTAGGTCCCTAGCTCGAGTTACTGATTTTTGTTGAAAATTGAAGGTTTAAAAGTTTAATGATTTTAAGGAATTGGCCAATGTTTGACTTTGTTTATACCGGGTCCCTAAATTGGTTTCGGAACCCTGAATAGGTTCATTACTATATTTATGACTTTTCTATCAAATTTGGTGAGAAAAGGAGTTGGTTTGACGTGATTCAAACGTCCGGTTGTTGAAATAGAAATTCTAACGTTTCTTGAAAGTTTCATTTGACTTTGGTGTCCGATTCATAGTTCTAGGTGTTATTTTGGCGATTTGAACACGCGAGCAAGTTTGTATGATATTTTTAGACTTGTGTGCATGTTTGGTTTGGAGCCCTGAGGGATTGCGAAGCCTTTCTCGCGATCGTGAAGGGAAATCTGGGACTGGGGAGGTTTTAACCTACGCGAACACAAGACCATAGTCTCGAACGTGGAGAATTGGGGGGTTTTCTCTATGCAAACACGAAAAGTCACATGCGAACACGTAGCGTTTGATAGGCTGGGCAGGGGGAGTTCAGGTAACTCTATGTGAACGCGAGCCCAGTCTCGCGAACGCAGAGGTGAGGGTTGATAGATCTTCGTGAATGCGTAGAGTTACTCGCGATCGCATAAGCCATTTAGGCCATGCTCTTCGCGAACGCAGCAGGTCCTTTGCGAACGCGAAAAAGACTTGACGCCAGTGATTTAAAACATACCAGAAATAGGATTCTTCTATTTTTTTCGTAAACTCTCCATTAGAGCTCGGCCAAGAGGCAATTTTTAAGTTTGTACACTTTAACTCATTTTCTTTCATTTCTAACAGTACCCATTAATTTCTAGCCCTAATCTTGGTTCTTCCATGGTAGAAAACTAGGGATTTAGGAAGAATTGGGATTTTTTGTAAATTAGGGATTTAGATCTCAAATTGAGGTCGGATTTCGAAACAAATTGCATAATCGGGCTCGGGGGTGAATGGGTAAATGGATTTTGGTCCGAACTTCGGGTTTTGACCAAGCGGGCTCGGAGTCGTTTTTTGACTTTATGGGGGAAAGTTTGGAAATTCTAAATTTATGCATTGTAATTGATTCCTTTAGGATAATTTGATTATTTTTTAGTCAATTCTGGTTAGATACGGGTGGTTTGGGGCGGATTCTAGTGGAAAGGCCTTGGTAGAGCTTTGAATTTGTCTTTCGAGTGAGGTAAGTCTCGTGGTTAACCTTAACTTGAGGGATAGGACTTGTTCGCCTATTTTCTACATGCTTACTGTTAGAAAATTAATGGGTACTGTTAGAAAATTAATGGGTACTGTTAGAATCTCCATTTTTGGTGAATTTCGTTCGATTTCTAGAGTTTGGTGTTCTATTGCCCACGCCTTCCGTATGGCCCGGGTCCCCGAACCCTAATTGCCCGAAATTTTCCTCGGCCATCAAAAAATGGCCTAAGAAACAATATCACTGACTCGCCATAGTCGTTCCTTATTTTTTTGGCGTTTTACATCTATAAAACTGGAATTTCGCCCGATTCTTACGCATGGGCCTGGGCCTCCGGGTTGTATAAAACTTTCTCGGGCCATCAAAAATGACCTAAGGAACAATAGTCACCGACTCGCCATGATATTTCTTCATTGTTTGGTAAAATTTTAGTCTCTCTAGGTCAAGAGGCCTAGGCCCATGCGGATGGCGTGGGCTGTGGCACATGAAAATCTTGGAATCAACCGGAATACTAGTTTTGTGACCCTAAAACGCAAAAGATGGAAAATGATCATGGACAGTCGGTGACTATTGTTCCATAGGTCATTTTGATGGCCCAGGAAAATTTCAAGTGATCCAGGTCCGGGCTTGGGCCCATGCGGAAAAAGTGGGCCATAGCACATGAAAATCTGGAAATCGGGTGGAATTCTAGTTTTATGGACCTAAAATGTCAGGAAATGAGGAGAGCTTGTGGTGAGTCAGTGACTATTGTTCCTTAGGTCATTTTTGATGGCCCGAGAAAACTTTGGGTGATCCAGTTTTGGGAGCCCGGGCTCATGCTGAAGGCACGGACTATAGCACACGAAAATTTGGGAATCGAGCATAATTTCAGTGACGATAGCCCTAAAAAGCCAAAACCAAGTAGTGGTCGTCGCGAGTCGGTGACTATTGTTCCTTAGGTAGATGGACCGAGAAAATTTTAGGTGATCCATGTCCAGGGGCACGGACCAATGTGAAAGGGTGGGTTATAGCACACGAAAATCTAGGAATCGGGTGAAATTTCAGTTTTATGGCCTTAAAATGCCAAAAAACGAGGAACGGTAATGGTTAGTCGGTGACTATTGTTCCATACGTAATTTTGATGGCGCGAGAATATTTTAGGCCATCTGAGTCTAAAGGTTTGGGTCAATACTGAAAAGCACGGGCTATAGCACACAAAAATATGGGAAACATGCGTAATTTCAGTTTTATGGCCCTAAAAATCTAAAAAACGACGAACGATAACGGTGATTTGATGACTATTGTTTTGTAGGTCGTTTTTGATGGTGCAGGAAATTTTAGTCGATCCACGGCCCTTGGCCCGAGCCCATGCGGAAGGCGTGGGCTAGCACATAAAATCTGAAAATCGGGAAATTTTTTTGTTTTTTGGCCCTAAAACGCCAAGAATTGAGGAACAGTCATGGCGAGTCGGTGGCTAAGGTCATTTTTGATGGTCAGGGAAAATATTAGGCGATCCGACTCCGGGGGCACGGGCTCATGTAGACGGCGTGGACTATAACACATGTAAATTTGGGAATCAGACGGAATTCCAGTTTTATGGTCCTAAAACACCACAAAATGAGGAATGGTCATGGCTAGTTGGTGGCTATTGTTCCTCGGGTCATTTTGCTGGCGTAGGAAAATTTAGGCGATTCGGGTCCGGGGGTGCGGGCCCATGCGTATGTCATAGACTATGGCATATGAAAATCTGTGAATCGGGGAAAATTCTAGTTTCATGGCCCTAAAACGCCAAGAAACATGGAATGGTCATGGCGAGTCAGTGACTATTGTTCCTTAGGTTGTCTTTAATGGTCCGAAACATGGAATCGGTGACTATTTTATCCTTAGGTCATTTTTGATGGACTGGAAAGTTTTTATGTGATCCAGGTCTGGGGTCCGAGACCATGCGGAAGGCGTGTAATTCAAGTTTTATGGCCCTAAAATGCATAAAAATGAGGAATGATCATGGCGAGTCGACGACTATTGTTCCTTAGGTTAGTTTTGATGGCCAAGGAAAATTTTAGGTGATTCGGGTCCGGGGGCCCGGGCCCATGCGAAAGGCGTGAGCTATAACACATGTAAATCTGGGAATGAGACGAAATTCTTGTTTTATGGCCCTAGATGGGATTAGTGGTATATATTTGGACTAAGCGCGTAAAGTGTCAAAGTTGCACTTCTACAAACTTTGTTTTGATTTAACTTCTGAATTATAGTAAGGATTGCAATTGCAAAATAAGAAATTAGAGAAGAATGTTTTTGTTGTTGCTTTGTAAATATGTAAAAGGTCTAGGGCTGTGACTTTCACCTAGGTGTTTGCCTAACGGATTTTAGGCTTTAGAGCGAGTTTCGTTTGTGGGGGTGTATTATAGTAATCAACACATAATTACCCACTCAATACCTCGGTAAGAGAGTGGTTTTGCCCAATTTGGCTTTCTCAAGCCCAAATGGTTATTGCACAAAACAGTTGATAAATGCTCAAGTCGAGTTTTATTATCACTAGATTCAACCCTTTAATTGGGATTATCAATCTCTTGAGTTCATCCAAAATTCTTGTTAGCCAAGTTTTCCTAGACTAAGTCTTTCTTTCTCAAGTAGAGACTAAGTCAAATAGGCTTGAATCAATGTTTGCAACCATTAGTTCTACAATTATAAGCAAGAACTAGGATAAATATTACACACCCTACCATAAAAAAGACCTAAATAAAACACCCATTAGGTACACACACTAGGGTTGGGTCACAACCCTAGCTAGAAATTTAGCTACTCATAGTGCTTGATGAAGAAAATAAAAAAGAAAAGATGCTCAGACTCATATTGGAAGATAAAATAATGAAAATCCAATGTAAAATCAACAATATAAACTAAAGTTGACTAAAAGAATAAAGAAAAACGGCTACGAACTTTTTGGTATTCAAAACCTAACCTAATTTCGTCAAAAATGACTATTTATACACAGCTAAAATTTTCGAACAAAATTGCCCTTTCAGAGGTTCTGCGGACGCACAATTCTGTGTGCGGTCCGCACTTTTCTTCAGCTCTTGACAGGAGTTGGTTCTGTAGCCGCACAATTTTGAAATTCGATCTCATCTCTTGAGTTTTGCGCCGCACAATTTTGAACTGTGGCCGCACATTTCATTTCTGCGGTCGCACAATTATAGTGCGGTCCACAAATCTTAATGGTCTTGAATTTCTAACTCTCTGAACCTTGACTTCTGTGGCCGCAAAATTATTGTGCGGTCCGCACTTTTCATTGTAGGACTGTTGATTTTTCTTCTTGTTCTGCGGCCGCAGACAAAATTTTGCCGTCCACACTTTAGTCTTTGCTTGATTTTCTTTTCCTTGGTCAGAAGCAGTCATTCTGGAGTTGAATGTCATCATAATGGCTCATTTTCCAATACTCCTACAAGTAAGCATATTTTATGAGTTTTTGAGAATACCTTTAAACATTTTTAAACTAAAACGGAAATCAAAAAAGGCGCAAATAGGTAGTCAAAATCCCCACTTATGACCCAAGAAGGTGTTGGCTATAACACATGTAAATCTGGGAATCAGACGGAATTCATGTTTTATGGCCCTAAAACACCATAAAACGAGGAATGGTCATTGCTAGTCGGTGACTATTTGTAATGACCCGACCGGTCGTTTTGAGAGTTAGAGCCTTGATCCCCTATTAACTGCTTTCCCCATATCTAATTCTGCTATTTTGTGTTGTCGTTAGGGTTCCTGTTGGTTTTAAAAATGAATTGAGACACTTAGTCTCTTATTTGGGAGCTTAAGTTGGAAAAGTCGACCGGATATCGATTTGTGTGAAATGATCTCGGATTCGAATTTTGATGGTATCGTTAGCTCCTTTAGGTTATTTTGGACTTAGGAGTGCGTCCGAAATATGATTTGGAGGTTCGTAGTAGATTTAGGCTTGAATTGGAGAAAGTTAGACTTTTGGTAATTTTGTGTTGAAAGTGGAAATTTTTGTATCGAACCCGGAATGGAATTTCAGAAGTGGGAGTAAGTTCGTAGTGTCATTTTTGACTTGTGTGTAAAATTTGAGGTTGGGATTTGATATGTTTCGACGTCGTTTGTAGAATTTAGAAATTTCAAAGTTCATTAGGCTTGAATCCGTGTGTAATTCATCTTTTTGATGTTGTTCGATGTGGTTTGAAGGATCGACTAAGTTCGTATGGTGTTTTAGGATTGATAGGTATGTTTGGTTAAGGTCCCGGGCGTCTCGGGTGAGTTTCGGGTGCTTAATTAGTTGAAATGGACTTATGTGAGATTGTTGATGTTGTTGTATCTGGTGTAACCGCACCTGCGCACTTTGGGCCGCAGGTGCGGAGCCGCAAAAGTGGAAATGGGAAGGAGGTCTGGGATCATAGTTTCAAGGGGTGTTCCGCATCTTCCACGTCTGCAGGTGCGATGGAAAGAACCGCGGGAGCGGTTTGGGACCGTAGAAGCGGACCATTGTCTGCAGGTGCTACCACCTATTCGCAAATGCGGGCCTTGGGGACTTAAGTGAAATCCACACCTGGGTTGATTTTGATTTTCCGCAGGTGCAGTTATCCCATCGAAGAAGCGATAATCGCTGGGCAGAAAAGGGCAGATTCGAGGGTTGAAATTTCATATCACAAAATTCGATTGAGATCTCGGAGGAAGGTGATTTTTGAGACCTTTTCATAGAAAATCTTTGGTTAACGATTCCTAATACTATTTTGATCATATTTCATTAATCCATAGTTATTTTCTTTATTAATTTAAGGATACTGAGTGAGGAAGTTGGGAAATTGGGGAAAACGTTCTCCAACAAAAAATATGAGATTTGAGTGGGATGTGGGAGTCGTATTTGCATGATTTTTGTACGAGTGAACTCGTGAGTGAATACGTGTTCTTATTTGGTAACTTTTACTTGATTCTGAAACGTGGGCCCGTGAAGGCTTTTGGTTTTGATTCGATTTGGGCCATTCAGAGTCGGATACTCGTGGCAAGAGCGTGATTTCAGATTTATTTGAGTTTGGTTCGAGATAAGTGTCTTTCCTAACCTTGTGTGGGGGAACCTCCATGTAGGAATTGTACTGTTGTTGTTATTTGATCGTCGTGTACGTGAGTTGACAAGTATGTACACGGGCTGTTTGTTGTAAAAATCGATTTTTCATTAAAAAGTAAAGTCTTTCCTTTTATTTGAACTTGTTAGCTCGTGCAACATTATGTTAGACTAAGAAATCATGTCTATTTGCCTTAACTGTTTACATGAACTACGTCCAGCATGTTTAGTTGTTTTACCTGCTTTTCCTTAGCTTACAATTAGGATAAATTGTGAGACTCCGTGCTATGATTATTGAATCTTGTCGTTATGCTGCATATTTACTTTGGGACTACGGAACGGTATTCCGGGAGATCCCCCTGCACTACATAGTTATTTTGGGACTACGGAAAGGTATTCCGGGAAACCCCCCTGCACATTTACGTTTGGGACTACGGAACGGTACCCCGAGAGATCCCCTGTTGAACTGTCGTGTTCTGGGTTGTGTTTTTCCATGATTCGTTCATTATTACATTTCAGTCCTTATTATTGTGATATTTCCTCTGTTTTACATCATTATATATATATATATATATATATATATATATATATATATATATATATATATATATATATATATATATATGGATAATTTCCAGTAGGGCCCTGACCTGACCTCGTCACTACCCGACCGAGGTTAGGCTTGGGACTTACTGGGTACCATTGTGGTGTACTCACACCCTTCTTGCAAATGTTTTCGTGTGCAGAGTCAGGTATCTCTCATCCGCCTCATTATTAGTGCAGTCGCAGCAGCCACCGGAGACTTCAAGGTATACCTGCACGCGTCTATGACGGTTGGAGAACTTTATAGGTGTACCTCCCCTCCTGATGAAGAGGTACAATTCGTGGGAGAAGACATTGCTGAGTCCTATGACGGTTGGAGAATGTTCTTTGACGGAGTGGGAAATTTCAAAGGGGTCAGTGTTGGAGCCATTTTGGTATGAAAAACTGGTCAACATTATCCGCTATCTGCAAAACTCAGATTCCCCTACACCAACAACAAGGCAGAATACGAGGCTTGCATATTAGGACTCAACATGGTTGTTGACATGAACATTCAGGAGCTGCTGGTGATCGGTGATTCAGATTATCTTGTGCACCAGGTACAACGATAATGGGCAACCAAGAATTCCAAGATATTACCATATCTTCACCATGTGCAGGATTTGAGCAAAAGGTTCACAAGAATAGATATTCTATGTTCCCAGAATTCAGAATGATTTTGCCGATGCATTGGCCACTCTGTCATTAATGATACAACATCCAGGCAAGACCTTCATTGATCCTATCCCAGTAAGGATCCATAGTCAGCCGGCATATTGTGCTCATGTTGAAGAAGAAACAGACGGGAGGCCTTGGTTCCACGACATCAAAAGGTATCTGACAAAAGGAGAATATCCATACTCAGAAACGCACGCTTCGGAGACTGTCCAACAATTTCTTCCACAATGGGGGAACCCTATATAGAAGAACTCCTGATTTGGGGCTGTTAAGGTGTGTCGAGGAAAAAAAAGCTTCTAAATTGCTCGAAGAGATTCATGCTGGGACCTGCGGACCGCATATGAATGGCTTTGTCCTGGCGAAGAAGATACTTAGGGCTAGCTATTTCTGGATGACCATGGAGACAGACTGCATCCGGTATGTTCAAAAGTGCTACCAATTTCAAGTACATGCAGATATGATAAAAGTACCACCACACGAGCTTAATGAAACAAGCTCACCTTGGCTATTCGCCGCCAGGAGAATGGATGTCATTGGTCCAATCGAGCCCACCGCCTCAAATGGGCATCGATATCTTGGTAGCTATTGATTATTTCATCAAATGGGTCGAAGCAACATCTTACAAAGTTGTGACTAAGAAGTTTGTGGTATATTTTGTTCGCGGCTGGATTGTTTGTCGGTTCGGAGTTCCAGAGTCCATCATCACTGACAATGTCGCCAATCTCAATAGTTATCTGATGAAAGCCATGTGGTAGACTTTCCAAATCAAGCACAAGACTTCCATAACATACATACCTAAAATGAATGGAGCCGTATAAGCCGCCAACAAAAATACCAAGAAGATACTGAGGAAAATGGTAGAGAATCACAAACACTGACACTAGAAACTACAATTCGGCTTACTGGGATATCGTACCACAGTCCGAACGTCAACCGGGGCAACGCCCTATTTGCTGGTTTATGGTACTGAAGCTGTTATTCCCGATGAAGTAGAGATTTCTTTCCTTGAGGATCATACAAGAAGTTGAGCTTAGCGATGCAAAATGGATAGAGAGTCGTTATGAGCAGCTAGACCTGACAGACGGAAAAAGGATGAATGCGGTATGTCACAGACAACTTTATCAGAATAGGATGTCCAGAGCCTTCAACAAAAGAGTCAAGCTGAGACAGTTCATACCGGGGCAACTGGTGTTGAAGAAAATCATTATGCATCAGGATGAAGCCAAAGGGAAATTCTCTCCCAACTGGCAAGGTCCTTACATGGTTCAAAAAATACTGACAGGGGGAGCCCTTATACTCGCAGAAATGGACGGAGAAGTATGTCAAAAACCAATCAATTCAGATGCAGTCAAGAGATATTATTTGTAAATATTTATGTTTTCCGTATATGATGTAATTGAACTACTTTCGACCTGATTCCCATTTAAGAGGGAATACGTAAGCAGCCTTGTGGGTTTGGTCACAATTCAATAAAGTTTTTATTTTTCGCCACCGCCAGAAACTGGGGCAGAATTTGGAGGAGGACCCTCAAAATTCCGAAGCAAGTTCAGCCGATCACAATATATACAGCAGTCAAAAATGTTTGTTCGTCTAATTGGGGTAGAATTCTGAGGATGACCCTCAAAATTCTACCGCAAGAGAAGTCGTAATGTCTCGGATCATGTCACAATCACTGGTTCATCTAACCAATTTTCTAAAAAACATATTTTTTCTTACTATGAGTTTGAAAACTATGCATGATTGATTGTGAAATAACTCTGTTTAGCAAATTCTATCCCCAGTGATTTGAACAGGATCTTCAGACTTAGCAAAACAAGCCAAGAAAGACGAAGGAGGCACAAACGGATCACCCTCTCATAGAACTCACAATTTTTCTTTAGATGCAGGAACGAGGAATATGCACGCCTCGAAATCACAACCTTCATAACAAAAACGATACTGAATCCACTTCTAGCTAAGAAATACTCTGCTATCACCTACTATCTATTCTTTTGCATGAGACTAAGCATTGTCTCAAATCTTGCATAAAGCGAAGCCCTGCCTCCATATCTGCATAAGGCTAAGCACTGCCTTCCATCTTCATGGGACTAAGCCCTGTCCTGAAATCTTGCATAAGACGAAGTACTGTCTTAAATCATGCATGAGGCTAATCCCTGTCTCCATATCTGCATAAGGCTAAGCACTGCCTTCCATCTGCATGGGACTAAGGCTTGTCCCGAAATCTTGCATGAGACTAAGTTATGTCTCCATATTTGCATGAGGCTAAGCCCTACCTTCATATATGCATAAGGCTAAGCACTGCCTTCCATCTACATGGGACTAAGCCTTATCCCGAAATCATGCATGAGACTAAGCTCTGTCTCCATATTTGCATGAGGCTAAGCCCTGCCTCCATATCTACATAAGGCTAAGCACTGCCTTCCATCTGCATGGGACTATGCCTTGTCCCGAAATCTTGCATGAGACTAAGATATGTCTCTATATTTGCATGAGGCTAAGCCCTGCCTCCATATCTGCATAAGGCTAAGCACTGCCTTCAATCTGCATGGGACTAAGCCCTATCCCGAAATCTTGCATGAGACTAAGCTCTATCTCCACATTTGCATGAGGCTAAGCCCTGCCTCCATATCTGTATAAGGCTAAGCACTGCCTTCCATCTGATATGGGACTAAGCCCTATCCTGAAATCTTGCATGAGACTAAGCTTTGTCTCCATATTTGCATAAGGCCAATCATTGCCTTTATTTGCCGAGACTAAGCATTATCTCTCCGGCAGTATCTATTTCTCTTTTTTCAGGCTAAGATCTGCCCTCAAATTCATACAAGACTAAGCCATGTCTTGTCGCCCCTAGCATCATGTCTTTGCATATCATGGGCTGAAATATCGCCAACTTGTCCAAAGGCTTCATTGTCTTAAGGCATCATCTTCATATCCAGAAGACACCATGTCATGGCCTGAGGATCTCTCACATTTGTATATCATTATTCAAAGGCTTCATGGTTAGGAGGTATCATTTTCATGGCCCGAGAACACCATTTCATGGCCTGCGAGTCCCTCACTGAACAATTCATGGCCCAGGACATCATGGTCTAAGGACGTTATCCTCAACCGTCCAAAGACAATTCTCATGATATGAAGGGAATCCGCATCATGTTTAAATTTCCGCAAAAATATATGCTTGTAGTATCTCTTTACTTGCAGGTGAAACGATAAGCAACCGATACCCCAAAAGGAGCAATCCAGCTCCAGTTCTTTCAAATTATCTCAAACCTCACCGCGCACCATAACCATTTTTTTCACCTATTCCAAAACCTCGTGTCCGTTCGTGTGATGACTTCATCGGTATATTCCGTCCATGAATCCAGAACTACACACGGCCTAATTCCTGTAAAACTATGGATATGTAGGCAGCTCAGGAACCACAGTGCGACTTAAATATCTCAAATCATCTCGCTCGATCAAAATTGGCCATCATAGTTGTACCCGATAACTCTTTCATCCTTCCCGTGTAAAGAGGGGCGGCTGTTGATACCCAATTTTTCCCTATAATATTTTCAAAATTGCATATATACCTTCAAAACTGTGCATTAGCATCAGTTAACATTTTTCCATAATTTGTGCATTTTTAAGGATTTTAATTAACTTATCCCAGTATTTTTATTTATATAAATAATTACAAATGGCTTTATAACAATTTCATGGTTTAATTTTTCCATTTATATTTAAATTAGGCTTCAATTATTTCACAAATAGCCATACACACATTTTTGGGTAACAATTGCAATAACTTTGCAACTATAGCCCATGCATGCATTATTACATTATTTTACCAAAAAATAGCTCATTGTATTTTTAAAATATTGAGTAATTATTTTAGAACATTTCTATGAGTGAAAATTATTTTTATAGTCTGTTAATTATTTTATAAAATATTTTTTATCAATTATGTGGGTATTTAATAATATAACACAATTATTTCAGACCTAACCCTTTTTACCATCCAAAACCCTCTTTGATATTAACCCAAAAAAGCCAGCCCAACCCTCTTTAGGCCCGATCTGCCTACCCGACCCAATATACCCTCTTCAATCGTGGCCGTTGATCATTTAGATTAACGGTCCACACCCACCCTCACCTTAATTAACTTCTAACCTAACCCCTAACCCTTCTTATTCTCTTCCCCCCCTCCCTCCACCGTCATCGTCTCCCCTAACCTCTCAACTATTTCTCAACCTAACCCTAACCCTAATCACCGTCACCGGCATAAACCTCCTTCATATGGTGTGTCTATTTCTTCTCCTACCATCCCTGGTCTCCTATATGCCATGGCTCTTCAATTTCATGAGTCCTTGAGAGGATCTCAAGGAAATCCAACTGGTTCTGGTTTGAAACTTGTTCACGAGCCTGTCTCATGCCATTTTCGTTTGTAAGTAAGGGATTTCTCCTTGTTTTATTACGAATCCATGGGTATTTTGACCGATTCTCTTCATCTCTACTTTTTTCTGAAAGTCCTAGTTCATTACTGCCGATTCTTCTTAGATCTTTATAGATCTGGGGTGATTCGAGTACTATTAAGTGTTTTACTTTAAAAATCTCTTGTTTTAATTAGTTATTTTGATTTTTAATCACTCTTTCTAAACTAGGGTTCATCTCAAACTGTTCTTTGGAGGTTTTCCTAAAATTCTCGGTGTTTAATTAACCGTTCCTTTATCATCTTGACTACTTTTCGAATGAATGTTCAAACCCTAGTCTCTGTGTGATATATTGATTTCTTCAGCTTTGTTTCGATATTTTGTTATTCATGTGATACCAGTCGTATTAGTTTACTTTATTTTTGGACATTAAATGTTTTCCCTGTTAAAATTCAGTATGCTTTGGGCATTTTTCCCTAATTAATCCCTGTTAATGGTTCGAACCCACTTTTCTTGCAGAATTTTGTATTTTGGAGAGTTTTTTACTTAGTTGATTTCTATGTAAAGAATCTGAGTAATTCTTTCCCCAAAATCAGTATTCTTTTGAGATTTTTAATGATTATTTCCTATTATTTTGCTATGTTAAAATTTGTGTGCATAGATTTTATTTGTTTCCTAATTTATGACTTTAATTGGTCATAGTTGCCTTAATTAGTCGTTCGTATGATTTTGGGATTTTTACTAACTCCCAATTTGGTATAATTTGGATTCCTTGCCTTAATTAACCCCCCCTTTTATTGTGACCATTAGGTGATTACCCCTAATTAAGGGGTCCATTACGGACTCATTCATATGAATTGATTCTTTGGTTATTTGATTGCCCTTAATTGATTGACTTCTGATTCCTATTACCTTATTTTTCCCACTCGCTAAATTCTATATATACACTCTTGTTTACCTCTAAAATACATGAACAAGAGTTCACAGAAAATACACACTCACGCACATACTTTTCTCTCTTCTCTCTGCTACTTGTGCTTATTGTTTGTCTAGCTGGCTGAAAGCCAAGGCTAGACTATTGAATCATGCATACCTTTCATCTCCTATTTGATTTCCTTCAACCGGTATGTTCCTATTCCTAATATCATTATGATGTCCGAACTTGTATGTTCTCTGTTGCTCTATTTATGTTAAGTCCATGTCTCTAGTCGTAATCATATACTTAATTCTGTATTCTTTCCTGTTTATTACTTTGATCAGCATGTTTAAGTTTCATTCTTTCTTGTTTGTCACCCTAATCAGCATATTTACCTTCTGTTTAAGTTTAATCCTTCATGTTTATTGATCTAAGCCAACAAACTTACTTCTATGTTTAAATTTCAACATCTCTTGTCTATTGCTTTAAGCCAGCATATTTACTTTGATGTCTAAGACTCTCACATTTCCATTAACCTCAATTGGTGTGGTCAATTTTGTCCCCTCCATGAACTGATTAGCATGACTGCTTTTACATTAAACTTCTATGTTTCCCTGTCCATTTCTTTGAGTCAGTATACTTACCTCTACAGTTATGTATGACTGTTAAACTTCAGTGATTCCTGTCTGGACCTTAAATCAGTATGGCCTAGTGAATATTTAGCTACCCCATGCCTGCTCTATGCTCCGGACTAGAATGTTTCCCTAACACCCTGTTTCTATGTGCTCCTGATTAAGGATTATTGTGTTCCCAATTCCCGCTTCCTTTTTGTGTAATTGTTTGTTCTCAGCATACTATATGCTCAGCTAGGATTAACTAACAAACTGACTTGAAATCATGCTCTTAGGATTATTATGACCGTTTTCTTGCATTATAAATCATGCTTTTAGGATCATTTGTGCATTAGAAAACATGTTCATAGGCATCATGTCGTTTGTTCTAAAATTTCTCTTTTCTAAAAAATGTTGCATACATCATGCCTGCTTAGAAATCCTGTCACTAGGTTGTTATTACTTCTGCCTAATAATCATGTCCACAAAGTTCTCTTTTATTTATTAGAAAACATGTTTTAGGACTTTTATTCCACTCGCCTGAATACTACGCCTATGCCTAAATAGTATAAAAAGAAGTCCCAACACCTAGATATCATGCTTATAGAGATAAATGTATAAAATCAGCTCTGTAATGTCTTACACCTAGACAGCATGCCTATAGGACATCATGAACTCAAACTGTCTGTTTAAATTGCTTGTTAGTATTTAAAATTCTGCTTAACATTTAGATATCATGTTTATAGGACATCTCGAATCCACACCTAGGCAATCCTGTAGGGTAATTGAAATCTGGCAAATGCTAAAATTGTGCTTTGTTTATTTTATGTGCGAACTGCCCAGAGTTAGCAGGTCCTAAAATAAGTAGGCAAACAGATTAGGTTTCTATCGCTTCGCCTTAACACAATATTGTATATTCTCTGCTTGTCATGCTTACCTAGATATCATGGTTTAGGACTTTTCTGAAACATCTTAAATCTTGTTGTTTGAGACGTGCTAATAATCTGTTTATCTGTGGAGGTAAACATGACCCCCCCCCCAGCTAATTGTTCTTTACTTGACAGTCATATATGTTCCTTTTGGTCGCCTTAATTTTCACCTTTAAGCACCTCAGGAGGGTCTCGAACTGCAATAAATTAGAGGTCCTAAACACCTCCAGGGCCTTAAGGAAGGGACTGGTAATGCACGCATAGAGTTTGTCTAATTAAAACCGCTTATAACTGCTAAGGGGAGGGTAATTGGGTAGTAAATAATATGATGACTTGTGCGCTAATGCCACCTGTAGCCCCTCTAGTTGAGGAAGGTTTACTGGGTATTGCACAGATGTGATCTTATAGGCTAATAAACCTAGGAACTCCTTTATTCTTATTTTTTTCAATAAACTCTAGGTGTTTAAATTTTTTTATTTGCTTAGTGACTAATTCAAAAAATGAGTTTGGTCGGGACCCACCGCTGTGGATCTCGAGGGGTGCCTAACACCTTACCCTCAAGGTAATTTATATCCCATACCCAATCTCTGGTAACGTAAATCGATTTATATGAGTTACTTGCATTAGGTGCCCTAACGCACCTTAAATCTGTTAGGTGGCGACTCTTCAACTTCCATACCCTATTTCCCAAAAGGAAAAGGAGTTGTCCCAAAATGTCGAAACCCCCGACTCCGCGAGGAAAAAAGGGGGGCGCGACAACTGGAATGAAATGTGCTGATTTAGTCAATCTATCCATAAAAACCCAAACGGCATCGAACTTCTTCTGAGTCCATGGGAGTCCAACAACGAAGTCCATAGTGATACGCTCCCACTTCCACTCAGGAATCTCTATCTGTTGAAGTAAACCATCAGGTCTTTGATGCTCATATTTCATCTTTTGGCAATTCAAACAATAAGCCACATAAGCAACAATATCCTTTTTCATCCTTCGCCACCAGTAGTGTTGTCACAAGTCCTGGTACATCTTGGCATCACCTGGGTGAATAGAATACTTAGAATTGTGAGCTTCTTCAAAAATCAAATCACGAAGTCCATCAACGTTAGGCACAAATATACGACCCTGCATCCTCAAAACACCGTCATTTCAAACTGTAACCTTCTTGGCACTACCGTGCCGAACTGTGTCCCTAAGGACCATAAAGTGCGGTCATCATCCTGTCAATCTCTGATACGCTCGAATAAGGAAGACCGAGCGCCTGTACAAGCTAGAACATGGACGGGTGAAATATCCAACCTCACGAACTGATTAGCCAATGTTTGAATATCTGAAGCTAAGGATCTCTCACCAAATAAAATACATGCAAGGCTGCCTATACTTACTGCTTTCCTAATCAATGCATCGGCCACCACATTGGCCTTTCCCGGATGATACAATATAGTTACATCATAGTCTTTTAATAACTCTAACCATCTCCTCTGTCTCAAATTATGATCCTTTTACTTGAACAAGTACTGGAGGCTACGATGATCCGTGTAAACCTCACATGGAACGCCATAAAGATAGTGCCTCCATATTTTCAATACATGAACAATGGCTGCCAACTCTAAGTCATGGATAGGATAATTCTTCTCATGAATCTTTAACTTCCGATACGCATATGCTATCACCCTGCCCTCTTGCATCAATACCGCTCCAAACCCAACACGGGAAGCATCACAATATACCGTGAAAGATCCTGAACCTGATGGTAACACCAATACCAGTGTTGAAGTCATGGCTGTCTTGATCTTCTGGAAGATCGCCTCACACTCCTCCGACCATTTAAATGGGGCACCCTTATGAGTCAGTCTCGTCATCGGGGCTGCTATAGATGAGAACCCCTCCACGAAACAACGGTATTATCCCGCCAAACCCAAAAATCTCCTGATTTGCGTGGCTATAGTAGTTCTAGGCCAGTTCTTGACTGCCTCTATGTTCTTATAATCTAACTGAATACCCTTTGCTGATACGATGTGACCCAAGAAAGCTTCTAAGTCTAACCAGAACTCACACTTTGAAAATTTTGCATCCAACTGATTATCCCTCAAAGTCTAGAGTTCTATACGGAGGTGTTGTTCATGCTCCTCCCGACTGAGGGAGTATATAAGAATATCATCAATGAAAACAATTACGAAGGAATCCAGATAAGACTTGAAAACTCGATTCATCAAATCCATAAAGGTTTCTGGGGCATTAGTCAAGCCAAAAGACATCACCAAAAATTCCTAGTGCTCATACCTTGTTCGAAAGGTTTTTTTAGGAAAATCAGACGCCCTAATCTTCAATCGATGGTAGCTCGATCTCAGATAAATTTTCGAAAACACACTAGCACTCTGAAGCTGATCGAATAAATCATCAATTTTCGGCAATGGATACTTATTTTTGGTAGTAGCTTTATTCAACTTCTAGTAATCTATACAGATTCTGATCGATCCATCCTTCTTATATACAAACAAAACCGGTGCACCCCAGGGCGAGACACTAGGAATGACGAAACCCTTATCAAGAGATCTTGCAACTGTTCTCTCAATTCTTTCAATTCGGGTGGGGCCATCTGTTATGGATAAACAAAAATGGGCTGAGTGCCCGAAGCAACATCAATAGAAAAATCGATATCCCTGTCAGGTGGCATCCCTGGCAGGTCTGCAGGAACCACTTCGGGAAACTCCCCAACAATAGGCACTAACTCTATTGAAGAAATCAGCATCAAATCACTAATATGAGCCAAATAAGCCAATCATCCCTTCTCAACCATGCGACAAGCCTTGGCATAAGAAATCGCTCTGTTGGGAGAATGACCAGGAGTCCCTTTCCATTCTAACGGATGCAATCCCGGCAAAGCTAAAGTAATTGTCTTGGCGTGACAGTCCAAATGGCATAACAAGGTGACAAAAAATCCATGCCCAATATGACATCAAAATCGACCATGTCAAGAAGTAAAAGGTCTACACTAGTTTCAAGACCCTCAATGATGACTACGTACGAACGATATACACAATCTACAACCATAGCATCCCCCACCGTCATAGACACATAAACAGGGACACTCAAAGAATCGCGGGGCACAACCAAATACGAGGAAAAATAGGATGATACATAAGAATAAGTAGACCCCGGATCAAACAAAACTGAAGCATCTTTACTACAAACTGAAATGGTACCTGTGATAACTGCATCAGAGGACTCCGCCTCGGATCTCGCTGGAAATGCGTAAAATCGGGGTTGGGCCCACCACCCTGGGCTGCATCACCGAGAGAACCTCTGACAGGTGGTCCTCCACCTCTAACAGGCTGGCATCCACCTCTAGCATGCTGACTCCACCTCTAACATTCGGACATCTACCTCTGAGTACCTGACCCATACCCCCTGGCTGGCTAGGCAGGTGGTTCTACAGCTGGTGATGGAACTATAGCACGAGAATTCTGGTACTGAGGCTGATTACCCAAAAATTTCGGACAAGATCTCTGAATGTGTACATACTCACCACACTCATAACAACCATCTTGATACTGAGGCTGACCCTGACGAACCGACTGACCACGATAATAATGAAGATGAGGTGCTCTGATAGGGGCTGACTGATCAAAATAATGCAAGTAAGAGCCACGACCACCTGAAACACCATGGGACATCTGAAGTGCTGAATTAAATAGGCTGGAAGAATGGCCTCTACCCTGAGTATCTCCGCCTCTAGATGAGGCAACACTGAATCTATCGGAATGGGAGGTCTCTTGTCTGACCCATGACCTCCTATACAGAGAACCGTCTCAACTCTCCTAGCCAAATTGGTCTTATCTTTAAATGAAATCTCAGTTTGTGTCTCCTTATCCATTTGCAACCTGATGGGCTGGGCAAGTCCCTCAATAAATCTCCTAACCCTCTCTCTCTCAATAGGCAACAAAATAATAGCATGCGGAGCCAAATCCATAAAATGATTCTCATATTGGGTAATTGTCATGCTGCCCTACTGAAGACGCTCAAACTAATGATGCTTCTCTTCTCTGTTAGTGATAGGCAAAAATTTCTCAAGAAAGAGGTGAGAAAACTGATCCCAAGTCAAAAACAGGCGACCCAACTAGTCTAGTCAACAAATAATCCCTCCACCATTTCTTGGCGGAACCAGTCATCTAAAATGCAGCGAAGTCAACCCCATTGGTCTCCAAAATACCCGTATTACGAAGAACCTCATGACAACTATCCAGATATTCTTGAGGATCCTCTTAAGTAGCACCACTGAAGTGAACAGGGAAAAGCTTGATGAACCTGTCCAATCTCCACAATGCATCGGTGGACATAGCTGCCCCATCAAGGGACGGCGCTGGAGTAACTAGAGGAATTACCCAACTGGATTGGCTGCTGGGGTCTGAACTTGAGGAGTAGTCTTATTAGGAGTATGGGTAACAGGAGCCTGGACCCCTACTCCAGCCTGAGATGCGGATCTTACAACAGGGAGTGCGTCAGTCTGGGCTACACTCTCCATAAGGCCCACTAATCTGACCAAAGCATCCTGAAGTGTCAGGGTAGCAATAAACCCCTCTGGAACGATCTGAGCTGGAGTCCCCCATCAATCTCAATCTGGGACTCTGCGATTGGGGCTGCAGTATGAGCAACTGGCTGAGTCCTGCCCCTGCCTTGGCCTCTGCCCCTAATAGGAGCTGTTGATGCTGCTGGAAGACCGAATTGTTGGTTGGTGGAATGAGAATCACGTGTTCTCACCATCTGCGAGAGAGTAGAAGAGTTCAATCAGTATTTGAGATACCAAGAATTGCACGACTGGGTAGAAATAAAAATTGAGTTTGTTCCTAACTTCATAGCCTCTGTGAGATAAGTACAGACGTCCCCATACCGACCCTCTAACTCTATCAATCTTGTTCGTGAATTGTGAGACCTATGCAACCTAGTTCTCTGATACCAACTTGTCATGACCCAAACTCCCAAACCATGGGATTGTGATGGCGCCTAACCCAATACTTGCTAGGAAAGCCAATGTTAAAAATTTACCAACCATTTTCCTTTAAAGTTACTTACACATAAACAATTTAAAATATATACTAATCTAATGCTTTCCACTAGATAACTTCGTGCAATACTAATAACGAGCAATGATTAAACCGAACCACGAACTAGATATATTACTATAAAACTACCCCAAGGTCTTGTGTCACAATTCACGAACTACTAAGAATACTACAAATAATGGCTGAAAGAAGTATATATGTATGTTTCGAACTAAATAAAACAGCGTCTATAAAGTAGAGAGAAGACTCCAGGAATCTGCGGACGCCAGCAGATCTACCTCGTGTCTTCGAACGAAAATGCTCAGCTACTAAGATCTCCTAACTCTAGTCGGTACCTGAATCTTCACAAAAGAGTGCAGAGTGTACTATCAGTACAACCGACCCCATTTACCGAGTAAGTGTCGAGCCTAACCTCGACGAAGTAGTGATGAGGATACGACGGGGCATTTAACTACATAACCTGTAAACAATATATATAATAAATCAAGAAAGAAACAATAACAATAAACTCGATAACCAGTAACTTCCAATAGTAAATAAAAAAAATGACTCTGATAACTCTTTTCAGATGTCAATTATATTCAATTCCTCAAAATTCCAAGTTCAAATTTAAATTACATTAAAATCAGAGTATCAAAACCTTTTTAATAAAACCAAAGTTTTCCAAATCCTTATTTTTGAAAATTAGTAAAACATAAATATTCACCTTTATTGCTCCTTGTTGCAGCGCGCAACCCGCTCCTACCTGTCCACCCTTTTTGCTCCTCCCTATATATATCACCTTTATTTCTCCTGTTGCGGCGTGCAATCCGATCCCACCTGTCCACCCTTATCACTCCTTGTTGTGGCGTGCAACCCGCTCCCACCAGACATATCATATCAGTTTATTCATAAAAACATTCACAATTCAGGCCAAGCCTTTCACAACATTTTTATATCAACAATTGTAAACAGAAGTTGTAAAACTCACAAACTCATCAATTATCATTTCATAACGAAGCCAACCGGAATATATATACATATCGTAACACTGGCAACCAACTCAATCCTTATGTAACATAACAAACCCAAAAGAACAACCAACACTTCCGAAATACTTGAAGCAATACTTAACAATAAATCAACGAATCCAAATAGACATATAAACCACAATGATCATGAAACAATTAAGTCCGAAAGCAAATAAATGGAAACGGGGAAGAGATCGTGTTTAACAGAAAATTTGGTGGTGCATAGATACTCGTCACCTCACCTATACACCACACACATGCGAATTCACATAGAATTTAAGTTGGGGATTCCTATTCCCTCAAGTCAAGGTTTAACCAAGCAATTACCTCAATTTCGCATGCCACTCACTGCTCAATTACCGCTTTTCCTTTCGATTTTTCGTCTAACCCGCTCGAATCTAATCGCCATTAGCTTAATATCATTAATTTATGCTAAAGGAACTAACTTTACTGAAAATCACTATTTTCCTAAGTTTTCTCAAAAAAGGTAAAAACTCGACCCCGGGCCCGCTTGGTCCAAACTCGTGGTTCGGACCAAATTCTCTTTACCCATACACCCCCGATCCCGAATATGCAATTAGCTTCGAAATCCTACCTCAATTCGAGGTCAAATCCCATTTTTACAAAAATCCCTAATTCTACCTAAACCCTCAATTTTTACCATGAAAATTCTTGATTTTGAATTGAAAAGGGATGAAAAACATTGGGTAATTGAAAGAGAAGAGATTAGGATTGATTACCAACACCTTGGGGATGAATATTTGTGAAGTAAATCGTCTCTAGGTCTTAGTAGTTCAAAAATAGGTGAAAAATAGGTTCTGCCCGTTTTAAAATTGGTTTTAATATGACTGGCCAAGCCTTCATCGCGTTCGCGATGGGTAAGGCCCAATGGCCTTCTCGTTCGCACTGGATGGGCCGCGTTCGCCGAGCTTTAACTCCACAGGACATCGCGTTCGCGACCATGTGGTGGCATTCGCATAGAGCAAATGGGTTCCCCCTCCCCCAGGTCCACTTAACTCTTCGCGTTCGCGATGGCCTGGCCGCGTTCGCGAAGGGTTTCCTCAATGCTTCGCCTTCGCTTCAAGGCCACACGTTCGCATAGAAAAAAAATGACCCCAGTTAAATTCTACTCTACGCGTTCGCGAGTGAGGGCACGCGAACGCGAAGAATAAATTGATTGTGCACCAGTAGCAGAAAAACAACATAAAATTCTAAGTCTAAAACACCCCGTAGCCTTCCCGAAACTCACATGATCCCTTGGGGCTCCAAACAAAACATGCATGTGAGTCTAGAAACATCATACGAACTTGCTCGTGCGATTAAATCATGAAAATAGCATTTAAAACTATGGATTTAGCCTCCAAACTCATCATTTTTCTCAAGAACACTCAACTTTCACTATTTCTCAACCAGTCGTCTGAATCCAGTCAAATCAACTCCGATTCTTACCAAATTTATCAGATAAGGCTTAAACATCATAACACACTTGTACCTGGCTCCGGAACCAAAATACGGGCCCGATACCAATTATTTAAAATATTAATTCATTTCTTCATTTCATTAAAAATCCAGCAAAATAATTTCTTTCAAAATTTTATTTCTAAGGTTAGGGATCTCGGAATCCAATTCCGAGCATACACCCAAGTCCCATATTTTACTGCGGACCTCCCGAGATTGTCGGAACACATATCCATGCCCGTTTACTCAAAATGTTGACCTAAGTCAATGAAAACCGAACTTTAACTCTAAAAGTTATTGTTTCTTATATTTCACATAACAGCTTTCTGATTTCACGCATTGACTGTGAACGCAAATCGAGGTAAATAAAATTAAATCTTTTTAAGGCTAATGAGCCTGGAATGGAGTCTTAATTTATAAGATGAACCTTTGGGTCATCACATTATTAGTCATGTAGATGCTGAGCCTAGGTGATTTATGCCTAAGTGAGCGAGGATCAGTTATTGAAAAGGGGCGTCATTAACAATTATTAAGGCGAACAGTTGTATCCTACAGACGGGATTTCTAACGATTAGCACTTGGGAACCTGATTTATTGTTAAACCTTATAGGCAGGTTTTCTAGGTGAATAATGTGATGCAATGACAAATGAGGTGATTAGAATCATATAGGCATGATCTATAGTGTATATGTTGCAGTAACGCAGAACTAACAAAAATTCCAACGATATTTATTTCCTACGGGCAGGTTTTCTATCAACATATAGCAACAAAGATACTGAGGCATTTGAGCTCATGCTTTGCTAATATGCAAGTAGTGCAAGTGTGTGCTTTTTTTCTAATGGCATGATTTCTACAGTGTGTATAGAGAGTGAACAACATAAAGCAAGTGAATCATTCAATCCTATAGGCATGTTATTTACCCATCATATTAATATCAAAATCTACCTCAATACCCTTTCATTAGTAACCCCAATCGTTTATACAAAGATATTATTACAGGCCCAATTAGTGAGTTAAGTAACAAAATTACATAATAATGAACAGGCCTATAGCAGGCCCAAATGAAATAACTAAACACCCAGTCTTAATGGGCCTTCAATATAGCATACTTGAGCCTTCAACAAGGATCACACAATCACAGGTTCATACAAATTCAATGAGCCACAGCACCAAGTGTCGCACCACTTGGGAACAGCCAGTATAAGTATACAGTTCATGACAGAGAAATAGAGTATTAGGGATAGTATTGGAGGTTGAGGGAATGACTAGGACCAAGCCCTAGTGTGTCAGAGTTCACAAGGGCCTCAGTTGGACCCCGAGCAGTGCTCACACTAGGGAGGCCAACAATAGAACCTAGATAGCCTTGGCTTTCAGCCGGCTAAGAATAGGAATTTAGAATATTAGAGTAAAAAATAAGGAAGGTCGACAGGAATCACCAGATTGAGCATATAGTATGACTAATCAAGCAGACTAGTAAGTTCAGAAAAGTTCACATAGCAAAATACCACACAGATAACCATCATAGGAAGTTGAACTAGTGGAAACCTAAAGGTCTAAATTAAGTTAAGTCTAACCTAATGCCAAATTACTCAGTATCTAAATATAATGGGGGGATACACAATGTTATAATAGAGTAGAAAATGAACCAAGGTATACTGGAAACATATTAGCATAGGAGCAGAGTCATAGTTAATAGAAAATAGGGTACTTGTCTTTTAGAAAATCAGGATAGCATGAAACGTGTTTAGGGCGGACTTTGGAGCAGCCTTCTATAGTACTAGGGTTAATACACAAAGAGAAATCCAGTATATACAGGACTTAGTACTAGAAGTTCCATTCAAGTAGGATGTGGTTCCTATGGAGTTATAGGGTAGTACACAAACACAATATGCAAAAATTTGTAACTTAATAGCACACAATCATAGTATTCAGGCTCATGTTATCATAGACCTTAATTGGAATTCTAAACTAAACATGCTCACAAGAAATCATAGAGTCAAAATCATAGTATTAGCATAACACAAACAATAGGTTGTCCCCGTGCATTTAATTAACATAGATTGATATCAAAATTGAACATTATCATAGTTGAATCATGCTCATACAGGTTCAAGTACATATGCAGAAAGAAGAAAGAAATTGAACATTGCAAGGGTTTAATCACTAACCAGTAGCAGAATCTAAATAGTGAAGAGTGTAACAGAAAAAAAACCCCAAATCCACAATGCCTCAGAGTTCATAAGAGCCTCGAGAATGGGCTCCGAGCAGTGCTTGCACCGGAGGAGGTTGTTCAATAATTTGAGACAGAGTTCGAACAGTGAGTGAGTGAGTGAGTGAGAGAAGAGAGTAGTGAAAACAGTAACAGGGATTAGGAGATTCATGTTTGTCTAAGGGGTTTTAGGAGAGGGATTTATATAGTAGCATATTTCACACATAAAATAGGAAACACGGTAAAATTAAGTACAAAACAAGGAAAATATGCCAGAATCAATTCGAATCAATTTAGGCAAAATAATACACAGAATATGAAGTTCAGTAAATTGAATAGAGAATAATATGCGAAAAGAAAATAACACTTAAAATAACGGAATACAATAGATTGAATAAAGAATAAGGAAAATATCACCCAAAAATCAATTAGAGTCACTCTTAGGGCAAATAAAAAATAAAAATAGGAAAATATAGTGGGTTAAACAAAAATAAGGAAAATATCAATCAAACACAAGAAAGGGAAGAATATCAATCGAAAATCAATAAAGAATAAGGGAAAATCTCAAACCCTAGTTCAAAAGGAAAGCACAGATGGTCAAAAATCTCACTGAATCAGACCATGTAGCCTGATAGTGAGTGCATATAGACGAAATATCTTCTAAATCTCAAAGGTTGAAGGAGGTGGAATCCGATTTGAGGACTGATACTTGCCAAAATTGGGGCAAGTACTATGTAACACCATAGTCTTGCAAATAATATTGAGGTAACACATAAAAAGCAAGAAAATCATGGAAGGAATCCATGATTGAGACGGATTCAGAGAAGATTCAGAGGGCGTCTAGGGTTTCGGTAGGAGAGAGGGTTTTTTGAAGGCGGATGATGAAGAGAAATGAGGATTAGGGTTCGGGTGAAGGGATATAAGGAGAGTGGGTAGGGGTGTTGTGAGCCGTTGATAAATTTCGATCGTGGGATTAAAGTAGGTTAGGGCCGTTTTGGACTGGGTTGGGGGATTGGGTCGTTTGGGATAGTGAGGTTGTTGGGACAGGGATTTATTTGGGCTAATATTTGGAGGTCATTCGGACAGGGTTTGATATGTTTCGACGTCGTTTGTAGAATTTAGAAATTTCTAAGGTCATTAGGATTGAATCCGTGTGTAATTCGTATTTTTTATATTATTTGATGTAGTTTGAAGGCTAAAATAAGCTTGTATGGTGTTTTAGGATTGGTGGTATGTTTGGTTGAGGTCATGGGGGCCTCAAGTGAGTTTTGGGTGCTTAACGGGTTGAAATTGACTTAGGTCAGATTGTTGATGTTGTTGTATCTAGTGTAACTGCACCTGCGCACTTTGGGCCACCGCTGCGGAACCGCGGAAGCGGCTATGGAACCGGAGAAGCGGAAATGGGAAGGAGGTCTGGGATCACAGGTGTGAGGGGTGTTCCGCATCTGCAATGCCCGCAGGTGTGTAATGACCCGACCGGTCGTTTTGACCTCTAGCGCGTCATATTGATAAAAAATGTTTTTTCCGAAGTCAAAAGAGCGATTAGGTTGACAAAAAAAGGATTTCTAACCATCTTATTCAGCGGTTTGAGCTCATGGAAGGAAAATTCTCATTTTAGAAGCCTTAAGTTGGAAAAATTGACTAAGATAGAATTCTGAGTAAATGACCTCCGAATCAGGATTTGAAGGTTCCTACAAGTTCATATGATGATTTCGAACTTGGGCGTATGTCTGGATTGGGCTCTGGATAAGCCGGTAGCATTTCGGTGTATATTGTGGAAGTCAGCAATTTTGAAGAAATTTTCTAAGTTTGGCTTGAAGCGCATTTCAGTGATATTGACATCCGTTTGGGATTTCGAGCCTAGGAATAGATTCGTATGGTTATTTTGGAGTTGGGAGCGTGATCAGAAGTAAATTCGGATGTCCGTAGGTTATTTTGAAGTCATTTTGCTAAAGACAGAAATTTGAAGGTTTTTGAGAAATCCGACCGAAAGTGGAAATTTTGATATCGGGGTCGGAATGCGATTCCGAAAGTTTGAACAGGTCCGTCATGTCAAATATGACTTGTGTGAAAAATTTGGGGTCAATCGGACGTGATTTGATAGGTTTCGACATCGGATGTAGAAGTTTGAAATTTCAAAGTTCATAAAGCTTGGATTGGAGAGCGATTGATGATTTCGATGTTTTTTGATGTGGTTTGAGGCCTCGAGCGAGTTCGTATCATATTTTGGGACATGTTGGTATAATTGGTTAATGTCCCGAGGGCCTCGGGTGGATTTCGGAAGGTTAACGGAATGAATTTCGGACCAAAGAGTTGCTGAAATTTTCTGCAGAAAACTGTTTTGACAGCAACTAGTGCAATCGCGGAGCTAAATTTGAAAGCTTATATCTAGAAATCTATAAGGAATCTGAAAATTTGCAAAACATAAAAATTTTATCCCTTGCATTCTAGCTTCCAGAAAGTTAAACGATTCATGATTTGGACATTTTATCAGAAAGTTATGATCGATTAAAGATGGTTGGTGGAGCAGTTTCAACAGAATATTCTGATGCATGGAGCCGACTTTAGAAGCTCATATCTCGGAATATATAAAGAGTTAGATGGTGTACAACCTATCAAATTAAATATTGTTGAGTCTAGTTTCTAAATATTCCAACCGTTTGTCATTTGGATATTTCTACAAGGAGCAATGGGCGTTTTAACAGAAGATTTACAGTAAGGGAAAATTATAATAGGATGTACAACTTGCACAGCGCAAAGTACAACTCGATGAAGCCTGGGCAGATTGTTTTAAACACGAGTTTTGTCCCATTTATTTCATTTGGTTTGGACTATTTTGGAGATCTCAAGGAGGAAGTTTCACCAAGAAACACTAGGTAAGTGATTTCTTCCTATTTTTGAGTTAAATTTGTAATCTTACATGGATTTAGATATGGAAAATTAGTATAAATTTGGGATTTTTGGGGGAAGACCTAGAATTTGGAATTTTGGACTTTTACCATGAATTTGAGCATGAAAATTAGAGTAAATTGTATAATTGAGTTAGTAAAGCTATGGGTAGAATTTATCTTCGAGAAATTTCGGAATCCGGGCCCGAAGGCATTTTTGTCAATTTTTCGAGCGGAGTTGGGAACATATATAATTTGAATTGTTACAAGTTTTTGAGTGAATTTTTATTGGTTTGCCTGTTATTTGAATAGTTTTTGGGCGTTGTGCATCAATTGGAATCGTCGGAAGGGCTTGGAAGATGGTTATGGAATTTTTGAGCGAGGTAAGTCTCCTTTCTAACTTTGTGAGGGGAAATTGTCCACATAGGTGAACTACATGAATACAGCTATCATTTGTAGGGCCTACGTTCGCACGAGGTGATGGGAGTCTGTGCGTAGCTACTATTATGCCATGTTCGGGTAGTCTGGGACCCACTAGCATACCTTACGTGTTGTACATGTGATCATGCCAATAATATTAGACTGATAATGCTATCGAATTGGTAATTTATTTCCTAAGAAGGCTAGAGTGTACCTTTCTTAATCATTTAGAAAGAGGATTGATACCTCTATGGATAATTGTGTTCCTGATAAGGTTATAGTATTGGGTATTATTAAACTTGGCAAATGAGTTTCAAAACAAAGATTTAAATGCTATTTTTCGTGTTCATTTAAGAAGAATTTTACCGCTTTTCCTGAGTAACTGCTCTCTTGATAAAAATGTGGATTTATTTTGTGAATACGTGTATCTATGGGTGCGTGAGTCGCATGGATGATTCCGAGCAGGATAACTATGTATATATGTGTATGGGTGCCTGAGTCGCATGTATGATTCGCCAGCAGAATAACCCTGTATTTATGTGTATCTATGGGTGCCTGAGTCGAATGTATGATTCGCGAGCAGGGTAACCCTGTATTTATGTATAACCGCGTTGCATGATCGATTCGCGAGCGGGGAAGTTTGATACATCTATGGTTCGGACCGTTCGACCCTCGACACTTTGTTTGCGCATGATAAATGTTGCGTATTTCCTGTGATTTATACATGTTTATTGGCCTAAGGAAGTTTTTAAATGGCCAGTTATGAAGAAAAAGAATTGATGTGTAAAATGTGAAATAAGTCTGATGTTTCTTATCCCTGATTATGATTTAAATTGTCAACTGAAATGACAAAGATTTAAAGTGTTAAACGTGGAAGGAGTTAATATTATTTATTCATGATTTTAATAAACTGCATATGACATACATGCTTAGTGTCTCACTTGATTATACTAAATTAACTTCTAGTAAGTGTCTAATTCGACCTCTCGTCACTACCTCTCTGAGGTTAGGCGGGATACTTACTGAGTACACGTTGTTTTCGTACTCATGCTACACTTGTTGTGCATTTTTATTGCACAAGTACTTTCATAGCGATGTGGCTGGTTTGGAGACTTAGGCAAGCTGTATCATCCGGAGGCGATCCGCAGCTGACAGAGTCTCCCACATATTGTATTTATTTTCATTTTAAATTCCTTGTCCAATTTGTATTTCGGAGAAGCTTTGTAGTATTTATTAAATTCTTACAATTTGCTCATGCACTTGTGACACCGGGTTCTGGGATGTGTTTGGGATATATTTGCTAAAATGGAATATTTAAACCATCGTATTTACTTAACGGATTTTTGTTTAGTTATTATGTAATAAGTTAAAGGTAATAATTTCAAAAATGTTAAAATAGGAATTTATTTCAACTAATTAATGATTGGCTTGCCTGGCGATAGTGTTCGGCGCCATCACGACCTTAATAGATTTTTGGGTCGTGACACGAACGATCGTTTTGGGAATTTAAACTCCGTTCGGTGGTGTAAGGTCTTGAACAGCTTCATATTGTGTATATCAACCTGCGTGTGTGGTTGGATTTAGTTACTGGATAATCTGGAGTCGAGTTGGAAGGAAAATTTCAATTTTTAAAGCTCAACTGATGGAAGTTGACCGGAGGTTTGACTTTTGAAACGGTCTCGAAATGAGTTTTGGGTGATGGAAACAGCTTCGTATGATAATTTTGGACTTAGGCGCGCGTCCGGAATTGGTTTTGGAGGTCCGTAGAGTAATTTGAGGTAATTCGACGAAAGTTAGAATTTCGGCGATTTCAGCCAATAGGTGAAATTTTGTTATCGTACTGGAATGGAACTCTGAGAGTGGCTGTAGTTCCATTGTGTCATTTATGACTTGTCTGCAAAATTTTGTGGCATTCTGGGTTGAATTGATAGGTTTAGACACGAGTTTTGATAATTGAAGATTTGAAAATTCATAAATTTTATTTTTGGTGTTGTTTTATGTTGTTTCAAACCTCGAGCGAGTCTGTGTTAGGTTATATGACTTTTCTGTGTGTTTGGACAGGGTCCCGGGTGTGTTTCCGATAGGCTTCGGGTAGATTTTCCCTCTTTTTGCACTGCTGATGTTGTTTCTGGTTTCCTTCTATACGATCGCATAGTAGAAGTCGCAATTGCGTAGTGTTGCCTTGCACCCGCCCATTTTTTTCTCTTCATTGTGTTCGCATAAACTGGTTCGCGATCGCAGAGTGTGGCGTGGGGCAGAAAAAAATTTCTTATATGCGATCACATTACTTCATTCCCCATCCTTTTTTTTGGTCAGTAAAATTTTCCTTCTATGCGATCGCTTCACTTGTTACGCGATCGCATAGCACAATTTGACCAGTGGCATTTTTCCTTATATGCGATCGCATCTTCTCATCCGCGATCGCATTGAACAAATATCTGGGCAGGCAGAATATAATCCAAAAACGAGGGTTAGACCATTTTATTCATATCTTGATTTGTAGAGCTCGGTTTTTGAGCGATCCTTTGAGGGTTTTTCACAAAATTCGATTGGGTAAGTGTTCTTCATCTATAATTATATATATTCCATGAATTATCCTTGTTTTTATCATTTAAATTGTGTTTTTAGTTAGGCAAAATTTTGGTTATTGAAGAAAATCTTCAAAACAAAATTTCATGATTTGAGGGACGAAATGGTATCGGAACTTTTTAAATTTTTTATGGTTGAACTCATATTGAAATGGCTAATCGGACTTTTCTAAAACTTGTCGGGTTCCCAGTTGCGGGTCCGGGGGGTCGACTTTTGGACCGACTTTTAGAATTTGTTAAAGATTGAAACNAGTTGACCCTTTAGGAATCTTAGATCCTTATACTCGCCGAGTATGAATTGTCCTTAGCATGATTTAATTTCCCTAATTTCTAGTGTCATCTTTATTTGCTTAAATGTAGAATTTCTTACTTTTGGATTTATTCCTATTGCCTATTTGACTCCTAAATGACTTATCTGAAGATTTTATTTCCTATTTATTGTTATGCTATGTCTTCTTAACTGCTTGTCTCAAATTTAAAACTATCATCACCTCATCCTATAATTGTTTTGATCTTAAATGAAGTTATGATTATTCCTTGCTGCTTGTCCTTAAGTGGAAATTGTTGAATATTCTCGTAACTGCTCAACCTTAAAAGAAGTTTAGATATTCTATACCTTCGTGTCTTCCCCTTATATGGAGTTATCGGATTTTGGTGAGTTCTTTGTTGATTGAACCGTGTATTTGGGTATGACCCTTATATGTTATTTTCTTCCTTGTTGACCTCTCCTTATTATGCCTAGTATTCTTTGTTGTGCTTATTCCTTGGGAACTAGCCTTGCTTTTCTTGTGATCAAGGTTCTTGAATTGATGCATCTACCGTGTCTTGTATTATTGTCAATTTTTGTGGTTGTACTTGTTGTGGCGATGCACGAGGTTTTTTTCTGTGTTGTTGTGGTTACTGTGATGCACGAGGTTTGTGTCGTGCAGTTGTTGATATATGGTTTACAGGAGGTTTCGATCGTGCCGTGTTTTCTAGTGATATTGCACATGAGGCGTGACAAGGCGGGATATGTATATTTGGGTTGCGCATGTGGCGTGACAAGGTGGGAACATGTTTATGCACGTGTGGCGAAACAAGGCGGGCATATACTTTACTATTGCACACGTGGCGAGACAAGGTGGGCTACGTCAGGGATTGTTTGTGATACTTGTGTTTCCTGGGGGCATCTACCGTGTCTTGTATTATTGTCAATTTTTGTGGTTGTACTTGTTATGGCGATGCAAGAGGTTTTTTTCTGTGTTGTTGTGGTTATTTTGATGCACAAGGTTTCTATTGTGCGGTTTTTGATATAGGGTTTGCACAAGGTTTCTGCCGTGTTGTGTTTTCTATTGATATTTCACATGCGGCGAGACAATGCGGGATATGTATATGTGGGTTGCGCATGTGGTGTGACAAGGTGGGAACATGTTTATGCATATGTGGCGAAATAAGGCAGGCATCTACTTTAGTATTGCACACGTGGTGAGACAAGGTGGGCTACGTCAGGGATTGTTTGTGATACTTGTGTTTTCCTGGGGGCATTCCTTGTTTTTGATATTGTGTACTGGAACACTTACTGTGTGAGTTTATTTGCGTGGAAAGTTTTGAGATGAAAATGTACGTGTTGCCCGTTTTTCTTCCCTTATGTTTATTGGTTGTTGAAATCATGTTAGGACACCTGCACAAGCATACACGTAGTTAAGTACCACTAATGGATTTAGGACTCCTTGTTGTTGTCAAGTATAGATAGTCTTGTTGTGCTTACCGTAAGGATGGAAATGACCCAATTGGCACGTGAGTCGTCCGTGCAGTTAGTACTTGAATGAGGGCGCAAGATGCTAAGTGTTAGGGTTCGAATATTGGGACCCTTAAATGGTGATTTGACCGAGGTTCGAAACCTTGTGGAGATTACTATGAGTTTGATATAGAAGTGGTTGAAGTTGTTGAGTTATTACATGTACGTGTTGTATATTTACATGCCGGATTTCTTCGTGTTCTATTCAGTCTTTGTTTTTCTTCATGGTTTCCGCTGGTACTTATTGTTTTTCCTTCTTTATCGAATTCACTGTCTTCTTCGCTATATTGCGTAGCCCTTATGTGTATATCATTATTTCCCTGATTCCTATATTGATACTTGTTCGGTTTTATTAGATCAGTGGGTGTCTTGACTAGTCCTCGTCACTACTTCACCGATGTTAGTCTTGATACTTACTGGGCACAGCTGTGGTGTGCTCATACTACTTTTCTGCAAATTTTTGTGCAGATTCCAGGTTTTCACATAGCCGGCCGATTGATTCTGAGTAGCACGGTTGTTGTTGTGGAGACTCAAGGTAAAACCGCTTCAGTGTTCGCGGTTTCGGAGTCACCATCTTATACTTTTGTTTGCACTGTACTTATTTCTCAACAGTGGTATTTTTAGTAGTTTAGTATAATTTCTTTAAAGCTTATGACTTGTACTTCCGGGTTTTGGGAATATTCAATGTGTAAAGAATTACTTATTTCAGAAAAATATTAGATTTACTTATTATTGTTGTTATTCCATGAATATTAGGCTTACCTAGTCCTTAAGACTAGGTGCCATCGCGATACCCAACCCAAGGAAATTTGGGTCGTGCTAAGTTGGTATCAAAGCCCTAGGTTCATAGGTGCTACGAGTCATAAGCGAGTTTAGTTGAGTCTTGTGGATCGGTACGGAGACATATGTACTTATCTTCGAGAGGCTACATAACTATTAGGATAACTTCACTTCCTTCCTTCCTATCGTGCGAGTTCATTGATCTTGAACTTTGAAATTATCATTTCGTTCTCTCACAGATGGTGAGGGCGTGAGCTGCAGATCCTGAGGATATTACCCCCGGAGCAGATGCTGCCAGGGGCAGAGGTAGAGACAGAGGACGACGAGGGGCACAAGCCGCAGCTAGAGCACCTGCCAGAGTAGCTGTTGAGGAGCCGCCAGCAGTTCCAGTTGGGGGGAAGGCACCGGAGACGCCTGTTGTTACACCCAGACATCAGGAGACCTTGGCACAGTTCTGGGACATGATTGGTACCTTAACTCAAGCGGGATTGATTCGGGTGCACCAGCTACTTCACGGGACGGGGGAGGAGCTCAGACTCCCGTCACCCACACTTCAGAGCAGCGAGATCAGGTTGGTCAGGTTCCAGGTGTCATGGCTGCACAACCTGGGGTCCCAGTTCTTCCCGTGGTTAGGGCAACAGCATCTGAGGAGGAACAACTTAGACTCGAAAGGTACAAGAAGTACCACCCTCCTACCTTTAGTAGACTGGTGACAGATGATGCCTAGGGTTTCCTGGAGGAGTGTCACCGCATTCTTCGTACTATGGGTATTGTGGAGACTAGCGAGGTTGCTTTCGTTACGTTTCATCTCAGGGGAGTTGCTTATCAGTGGTGGAGGGCATATGAGTTGAGTAGCTCAGCCGAGTCATCTTCACTTACATGGCGCGTGGAGTTTGAGCGGCTGCGCCAGGGCACTATGTCAGTTTTAGAGTATGCCGTCAGATTTAGTGATTTGGCCAGGCATGCACTTGCTTTGGTTGCTACAGTTAGAGAGCGTGTTCGTAGATTTATTGAGGGCCTCAGGCGCGATATTCTATTTAGCATGACTCGGGAGTTAGAGTCAGATGTTTTATTTCAGCAGGTGGTAGGGATTGCTCGCAGAGTTGAAGGCATGTTGGATCATGAGAGAGACGACATGCGGGACTATGATACAGATGTCAGGCGGGGTTGTGAGAGGGAGGAAAGACGAGGTCAGGAGAGAGAGGGCAGACAGGCGAGGAGTCCTCATGGGCCGTAGAGATCTACTGGTTCTTATTATGAAGGCAGGGTACGACACGGTAAAGGTTTTGTGGGTCAGCCAGTTCAATTTGCATTACCGGCTTCACATGGAGTTTCAGGTACTCAAGGGTCTCAGAGTACTCGTACCACATAGTTTCCACAACAATGTCAGCAGAAAGGTTGTTTTGACTATGGAGATATCAGCCACATGGGGAGAGATTGCCCCAGGCTCCAGACAGATGTGTTATAGCAGGGCATTCAGGTGACTAGAGGGCGCCCAAGAGGGGGAGGCCCGGCTCGTTGATGTGTTTCATATAGTAGGCTGGAGGCCTTTGAGCTATATGTTATAGTACAGGTATGTTTTGATTTGATACAGAGGAGAACCATTTGTAATTCACTATAGTTCTGTTGGTCGAGACGATTTTCCATTATTTGTTTCTTTATTTATAAGTGAGTTTCATGCTTTGCAATCTATTTCTTGTTTGCTCCTGTTGGGAGATTCTATAAGTAGTAGCCCGTGTCTATCGTTGTTTTATTCATCATTGATAGTGGTGAGACTAGAAGTGAGTCCCTGTTGTTCATCATGGTGAGCTTTATGTTATTTTTCCTAAGTATTTTCTTTACGAGTTGTGATGTGATACTCCATTGAGATGTGAGTTAAGTGAGCATTATGATTTTGTTAGCCGAGATGAGTTAGCAAGATATTTCAACCGGTATGATATATATTCGGCATGCGATATAGAGTTGAGGGAGAGACCCTCGTGATCCTTTGTGATTTGATATGGTTGGATCGGGCTGAGTACCGCGGTGGAAAGTATATCATAATGGGATCCTTGTGATTTGTTCATATGCCTTGTTTCTTCCTTGTTATATTGCTCTTGTAAGTCAGTATTGAGAGTTGTTCCTATGGGCTTGTTTGGTAGCTCCTTTATATGTTTCTCTTTTCATATTCGGTCACTTTCGTTATGTGCTTCTTTAGTTTTAGATTGCGGGATGCGTGCCCGGTGGTATTAGTTGTGGCTTGGTGATTCAGGTGTCTAATAATGATGTCTTCGTGTTTATTGCATCATTATCAGTGTTATGGGTCTTGGAAATAGAGTTCATTCAGATGTGGGGCTAACTGCCAATGACGAGTTGATTTCGGGCAGCTATTGTGATCAAAAGTGTTATTCAAGCCTATGTGAAGTGTGCTATATTGTGTGGTTGTACCTTGTGGGTGTAAGCATGAGTTGATGTAGCTGGTTGAGACTGATGCCGGATATGGATTTAGAATCGGTTCTTTTGGAAAAAGTAGAAGGTGAGAAATTAAGGTATGAGGCTTATCGGTAGTGATAGAAAAGCTAATCTGGAGTCGAATTCGAAGTAAATTTAAATTTATGAAACTTAAGTGATGGAAGTTGACCGGAGGTTTGACTTTTGAGTAAACGGCCTCGGAATGAGTTTTGGGTGATGCCAACAGCTTCATATGATGATTTTGGACTTAGGCGCGCGTCCGGAATTTGTTTTGGAGGTCCGTAGAGTAACTTGATGTAATTCGGCCAAAGTTAGAATTTCGGCGATTTCGGCCTATAGGTGAAATTTTGTTATCGGCCTCGGATGGAATTCCGAGAGTAGTTGTAGGTACGTTGTGTCATTTATGACTTGTCTGCAAAATTTGGTGTCATTCCGGGTTGAATTGATAGGTTTCGGCACGAGTTTTGATAATTGAAGATTTGAAAATTCATAAGTTTGATTTTTGGTTTAATTCGTCATTTTTGGTGTTGTTTTATGTGATTTGAAACCTCGGGCAAGTCCGTGATAGGTTATATGACTTGTCTATGTGTTTGGACGGGGTCTCGGGGGTCCCGAGTGTATTTCGGATAGGCTTCGGGTCAATTTTCCCTCTTTTTGCACTGCTGATGTTGTTTCTGGTTTCCTTCTATGCAATCACATCGTAGAAGTCGCGATTGCATAGTGTTTCCTTGCACCCGCCCATTTTTTCTCTTCATTGCGTTCGCATACACTGGTTCGCGATCGCACAGTGTGGTGTGGGGCAGCAGAAAAATTCTTATATGCGATCGCATTACTTCTTTCCCCATCGCATAGAACATTTTTTTTGTCAGTAAAATTTTCCGTCTATGCGATCGCTTCACTCCTTACGCGATCGCATAGCACAATTTGACTAGTGGAATTTTTCCATCTATGTGATTGCATCTACTCGTCCGCGATCACATTGAACAAATGTCTTGGCAGACATAATATAACCCAAAAATGAGGGTTAGACCATTTTATTCATATCTTGACTTGTAGAGCTCGGTTTTGAGCGATTCTTAGAGGGGTTTTCACACAATTCGATTGGGTAAGTGTTATTCATCTAGAATTATATATATTCCATGAATTAGTCCTTATTTTTATCATTTAAATTGTGTTTTTAGTTCGGGAAAATGTTGGTTTTTAAAGAAAATCTTCAAAACGAAATTTCATGATTTGAGGGACGAAATTGTATCGGAACTTGGTAAATTTTGTATGGTTCAACTCGTATTGAAATGGATAATTGGATTTTTGTAAAACTTGTCGGGTTCCGAGGTGCGGGCCCGGGAGTCGACTTTTGGATCGACTTTCAGAATTTGTTAAAGATTAAAACTTTATCATTCAGAATAGTTCCTTATACGTTTTATGTGTATTATAAAGTGGTTTTAGTTGATTTTGAGCCATCCGGAGGTCTTTTCGCCCAAGAAGTCAATTTTAGAGTACCAGATTGTCGTCTTCGAGGTAAGTATCTTGCCTAATCTTATGTGGGGGAATTACCCCTTAGGATTTGAGTCTTCTATATTGATTGTAGTTCATGTACGCGAGGTGACGAGTGCGTGCTCGGACTTATTTGTGGGAAGTTGACCCTTTAGGATTGTTAGATCCTTATACTCGCCGAGTATGAATTGTCCTTAGCATGATTTAATTTCCCTAGTTTCTAGTGTCATCTTTATTTGCTTAAATGTAGAATTTCTTACTTTTGGATTTATTCCTATTGCCTATTTGACTCCTAAGTGACTTATATGAAGATTTTATTTCTTTTTACTGTCATGCTATGTCTTTTTAACTGCTTATCTCAAATTTGCAATTATCTTCACCTCATCCTATAATTGTTTTGGTCTTAAATGAAGTTACGATTATTCTCAGTTGCTTGTCCTTAAGTGGAAATTGTTTAATATTCTCATAACTGCTCAACCTTAAAAGAAGTTTAGATATTCAATACCTTCGTGACTTTCCCTTATATGGAGTTATTGGGTTCGTGTGAGTTCCTTGTTGATTAAACCGTGTATTTGGCTACGACCCTTATATGTTATTTTCTTCCTTGTTGATCTCCCCTTATTATGCCTAGTATTCTTTGTTGTGCTTATTCCTTGGGAACTAGCCTTGATTTTCTTATGATCAAGGTTCTTGAATTGATGCATCTACCGTGTCTTGTATTATTGTCAATTTTTGTGGTTGTACTTGTTTTGGCGAGGCACGAGATTTTTGTTGTGTTGTTGTGGTTATTGTGATGCACGAGGTTTCTATCGTGCGGTTGTTGATATGGGGTTTGCACGAGGTTTCTGTCGTGCTGTGTTTTCTATTGATATTTCACATGCGGCGATACAAGGCGGGATATTTATATGTGGGTTGCGCATGTGGCGTGACAAGGTGGGAACATGTTTATGCATGTGTGGCGAAATAAGGCGGGCATCTACTTTACTATTGCACACGTGGTGAGACAAGGTGGGCTACGTCAGGGATTGTTTGTGATACTTGTGTTGGCCTGGGGGCATTCATTGTTGTTTAGATTGTTTACTGGAACACTTACTGTGTGAGTTTATTTGCGTGGAAACTTGTTTGATGAAAATGTACGTGTTGCCCGTTTTTCTTCCCTTATGTTTATTGGTTGTTGAAATCATGTTAGGACACCTGCACAAGCATACACGTAGTTAAGTACCACTAATGGATTTATGACTCCTTGTTGTTGTCAAGTATAGATACTCTTTTTGTGCTTACCGTGAGGGTGGAAATGACCCAATTGGCACGTGAGTCGTCAGTGCAGTTAGTACTTGAATGAGGGTGCAGGATGCCAAGTGTTAGGGTTCGAATATTGGGACCCGTAAATGGAGATTTGACCGAGGTTCGAAACCTTGTGGAGATGACTATGAGTTTGATATAGAAGTGGTTGAAGTTGTTGAGTCATTACATGTATGTGTTGTATATTTACATGCCGGATTTCTTCGTGTTCTATTCAGTCTTTGTGTTTCTTCATGGGTTCCGCTGGTACTGATTGTTTTTCCTTCTTATCGAATTCACTGTCTTGTTCGCTATATTGCGTAGCCTTTATGTGTATATCATTATTTCCCTAATTCTTATATTGATACTTGTTCAGTTTTATTAGACCGGTGGGTGTCTTGACTAGTCCTCATCACTACTTCATCGAGGTTAGTCTTGATACTTACTAGGCAGCGTTGTGGTGTTCCCATACTACTCTTCTGCACATTTTTGTGCAGATTCCAGGTTTCGCATAGCCGGCCGATTAATTGTCAGTAGCGGGGTTGCTGTTATGGAGACTCAAGGTAAAACCACTTAAGCGTTTGGTTTCGGAGTCACCATCTTATACTTTTGTTTGCACTTTTGTACTTATTTCTTAACGGTGGTATTTTTAGTAGTTTAGTGTAATTTGTTTAAAGCTTATGACTTGTACTTCCGGGTGTTGGGATTATTCAATGTGTAAAGAATTACTTATTTTAGAAATATATTAGATTTTTATTTATTATTGTTGTTATTCCATGAATATTAAGCTTACCTAGTCCTTAAGACTAGGTGCCATCGCGATACCCAACGGAGGGAAATTTTTGTCGTGACAAGGTGCGAGGGAAAGAATCACAGGATCGGTCTGGGACCGCAGAAGTGGACCATTGTCCGCAGGTGCGCACATGTAGGTGCGGACACCTATTCGCAGATGCAGGCCTTGGGGACTTAAGTTAAGTCCACACCTACTCTGATTTTTTGCAGGTGCGGCATCGCAGATGCGATTGTCCCATCACAGAAGCAATAATCGCTAGGCAGAAAAGGGCAGATTCGAGGGTTGAAATTTCATATCACAAAATTCGATTAGGAGCTCGGAGGAAGGCGATTTTTCGAGAGTTTTTCAGAAGAAATCTTTGGGTAACGATTGCTAATCCTATTTTGATCATATTTCATTAATTCATAGTTGTTTTCTTCATTAAATTAAGGAATTTGAGTGAGGAAGTCCGGAAATTGGGGAAAAAGTTCCCCAATCAAAAATCTGAGAGT
The DNA here is from genome assembly GCA_005239505.1 of Nicotiana paniculata. NCBI lineage: Eukaryota > Viridiplantae > Streptophyta > Magnoliopsida > Solanales > Solanaceae > Nicotiana > Nicotiana paniculata. The sequence continues at coordinate 17,941 of ML352487.1, read as the reverse complement.
GGGATGTAGGCGTCAGATTTGGATGATTTTTGTATGAGTGAACTCGTGAGTGAATGGGTGTTCTTATTTGGTAACTTTTACTCGATTCCGAGACATGGGCTCGGGGAGGCTTTTGAGCGATTTTTCCAATTCCTTGCTTTAACCTTGATTCCGTTTGTTAGACTAGTTCCTTGTAGTTGTATTTATGTTAAGTAATTGGTTTTGATAAGATTTGGGCAATTCGGAGTCGGATACTCTTGGCAAGAGAGTGATTTCGGATTGATTTGAGCTTTGTTCGAGGTATGTGGCTTGCCTAAATGGGCTATAGATCACAAAAAATTGGGAATCGGGCGGTATTCCAGTTTTATGGCCCTAAAACGCCAATGAACGAGGAATGATCTTGGCGCATCAGTGACTATTGTTCCTTAGGTCATTTTTGATGGTTTGAAAATATCTCAGGCGGTCTGGGTTCGGGCCCATGCGGAAGGTGTGGGCAGCCCACGAAAATATGAGAATCGGGCGGAATTTCAGTTTTATGGATCTAAAATATCAAAAAACGAGGAACGGTCATGGCGAGTCGGTAACTATAGTTCCTTAGATCGGTTTTGATGGCCAAGGAAAATTTTAGGGGATGCGGGTCCGAGGTCTCAGGCCCATGCGGCAGGCATGGACCATAGCATACGAAAATAATGGAGTCGAGCGAAATTCCAGTTTTATGGCCCTAAAACGCAAAAAATGAGGAACGGTCATGGCAAGTTTGTGACTATTGTTCCTTAGGTCATTTTTGCTAGTCCGGGAATTTAGGCGATACGGGTTCGGGGGCCCAGGCCCATGTAGAAGGCGGAGGCTATAGCACACGAAAATCTGGGAATCAGGAAGACTTTCAGTTTTATGGCCCCAAAATGCCGACAAACGAGGAATGGTCATGGCTAGTCGGTGATTATTGTTCCTTAGATCATTTTTGCTAGCCAGGGAAATTTTAGTCGATCTGGGTACGGGGGCCCAGGCCCATGCGTAAGGCTTGGACTATAGCATATGAAAATCTGGGAATCGGGCAGAATCTTAGTGTTATGGCCCTAAAATGCCAAAAAACGAGGAAGAGTCATAGCGAGTCGGTGACTATTGTTCCTTAGGTCGTTTTTTATGGCCCGAGAAAATTCTAGGCGACCTGGGGTCCGGACCTTGGTCAAGACAAGGGCTATAGATTACAAAAATTTAGGAATCGGACGGTTGCAGTTTTATGGACCTGGGATGGCAATAGGAGTTAGAGCGGGCAGTGACCCATTGCAAGGGGAAGAACTCAGTGGCTGAAGTTAATAGAACGATTTTAGCTGGAAGTATCTGCTACATATGTCAAGAAAGATACTTCAGATTTTTTTAAGCAAAGAGGAGAATTGCATCAGTACTTGTTAGAGCAATCATACAAGATGTTCATTGCAAAGGAGTTTTAAAGAAGCGACTAACCATGAGACTACAGGAGTTGAATTACTGTTCTAATTCTTAGAATGTATAGTGTTATATGACAACTGTTGTTTGACATAAAAGAAGGTAGAGAGGGAATGGCAGACCCGGGGCTTTTGGCCAGGTTATGCTTTTTCTTTTTTTGTTATGCATTGTACGGATTACGTGATAAATAAAATATGAGGATTTATAAGATAAAAACCTTTTTTATAAGAGCAATCAAACAATTATTGTCCTATGAAGATTTTTATGTTGAGATTAATTATTCATACAGCTCAACCAAATAATATATTATTTTATGAAAGTTCTTATTCTTTGATTGCATAAGGTTTTATATGTACCCTTATTCCGAGATTTACCAACATAGAAGTATGTTAGTCCTTCTCGTTGATCCGCGCTCCACCATAGAGGTCACAAATAACTACCATGGCAAATATGACTCAAATTTTTATGCAATAATATGTAGTTCACCTTGACGGGCATTTCATAAATTACTAGTAAAATGCTCAGTTATTTTTTATCTATCCCAAAAATATGTTGAAATACTTTACGTAAATTGTAGAACCAGAAAAGAAAAGAATAAAAAAGGAAATACAGCTTGTAATTCTTGGACAATAAGCTCGATCCAAACATAGGTTACAAGTTGCAACGATATTATTTAAAAATGAATCACCATTTCCAAACGAGGGTCAAATTAGATACAATTTTCAATCTCATGTAGAATCTTTTTATTTATTTAAAAAAAAACTATACATGCACATTGCATCTGTAGCTATAGCCATTTAATGAGATTTACAGTGAGTACTCAGATTGAATATATGTATTGTTCATTTAAGCTTCAACTTCCAAGAAATGCCTGAAATAATGAATTAGTGGAGTAAACTGTCACATAAATGTTAGAGCTGAATCCTTTGGATTATTTGAGACAGTACGTGGAGAAGTTGACGACGATTACACTCTTGCATGAAGGAGTACGTGGCATGGATTGCTAGCTATAGGAGGACAAAATCAAATAAATGAAGGGGAGGGCAGTCCAGGTAGGTAGATGAAGTTAATTTTAGTACTGTATTTTCGATTGAGTTCAATATAGTCTGAAAATAAAGTCAGGTGTATTGAACGTAGATGATGTTGATCTAACTATAATCTGAATGGTAAATGCCACGAACATATAGGGCTGATTAGACAGAAAGCCACTAATTACTCTCACTCCTACAAAACTGTCGAAATCCGGGCAAATCATATCGACCGAAAACGGTCGGTAAGAAAAATCGAGCGTAACCGATCAAAAAGAGCGTAATTTTGTTTCAAAAGTCAAAAAACTAAATTCAATTAAATATACCGATCAACATGTAAATGTGATCCCATAATATCGAACTATTATAGCATCTGAAACATATTACATTTTCGATCGCAATCGATCGTAATATGGTTAATATTTGATCAAATTCTGGTCAAACTTGCTATTATGTACTAAAAAAATATTAAAATAAAATAAGCTCCTCATATCTAACCGATTTCTGTCAAAATATTGAATTAAATTTTTCCCTCTTAGGCTTTTATTTTTCCATAACTAACATAATTTTTTCAAAAAGATTTGATAAAGTTTCCGACCAATATCGATCGGTATTACTAGTCAAACACAGTCAAACATTTATAGATTATTGTTATCTACAATATATATATATATATATATATATATATATATATATATATATATATATATATATATATATATATATATATATACTAGTGTGATAACCCAAAGGATCATCTCGTATTATAAGACTCTATTATGCGCTCATTAGTCTTACAAATCTTACTTTTACCCTCCTCGATTTGAGTGTGCAGTCCGGGCAAAATTATGGAAAGCCTTTATGTGGAAAAATTGAAAAAACATTGATTTTTAGCCTTAAAAATAATTTTTAGTTGACTTCGGTCAACATTTTGAGTAAACTGAACCGCACGTGTATTTTGACGGTCCCGGTGGGTCCATAGCAAAATATGGAATCGGGCCGTATGCCCGGAATCAAATTCCGAGGCCACTAGTCCGAGAAATAAATTTTTCACTAAAATTGAAATACTCGAAATTACTGATTTTTAAGAATTTGCTTAATATTTGATCTTGATGGTATCGGGTCTGTATTTTAGTTCCGGAGCCCGGTACAGGTCCGTTATGATATTTAAACCTTGTCTTCGAAATTTGGTGAGAAACAGAATTGATTTGACGTGATTCGGACGTTCGGTTGAGAAAATAGTAATTTTGAAGTGTTCTTGAGAAATTCATAGGTTTTGGTGCAAATTCGTAGTTCTAGGTGTTATTTTGGCGATTTGATCGCACAAGCAAGTTCGTATGATGTTTTTGGACTTGCTTGCATGTTTGGCTTGCAGCCCCGAGGGCTCGGGTTTCAGATATGCTACGGAGTGGAAAAGACTTAGAAAGAATTTCTGGTGTGTGTTCAGGTCTGGAGTCTCGCAATTGCAAGGTATGGCTCGCAAATGCGAGGCGATGCTTTGCATTTGCGAGCAAGGGACTGGGCTGGGTAGGCTCGCAATTGCGAGAATAGAACCTCATTTGCGGAAAGCTACTATTCGCATTTGCGACATAATGCTCGCATTTGCGAGACCTGCAGAAAATGCGAAGAGTTCGCATTTGCGATACTTTCCTCACATTTGCTAGCTTCGCAATTGCGAAGCTCAGCTCGCAAATGCCACATCTGTAGCTGATGTGTTTCTACTTAGACGGGATTTTTTTTCATTTTTCAACATTTCAAAACACTAGAAACCTCTAAGGCGATTTTTCAAAGGCAACTTCTTCCCCAAATCATAGGTAAGAGATTCTTAACTCATTTCTTTCAATCTTTCACTTCATTTTACAAGATTTCAACCTAAAATCTAAGGTTTTCATGGTGGAATTGGAGATTTTTGAATAGAAATTAGGTATTTCGAAATTGAGGGATTTAGACTTCAAATTGAGGTCGAATTCCAAAAACAATTATATATTCGGGCTTGGGGTGAATGGGTAATCGGGTTTTTGTCCGAATTTCAAGTTTTGACCAAGTAGGCCCGGGGTCGATTTTTGACTTTTTGGAAAAAATGTTGAGAAGCCTAAATTTATGTATTAAAATTGAGTTCCTTAGTGATAATTGATGGTATTAAGCTAATTATGACTAGATACGAGCGGGTTGGAGGTGAATTATAGAGGACAGGCGGTACTTGAGCAGTGAGTGGCCTGCGTATTGTTGTAAGTGTTGCGTCTAACCTTGGCTTGAGGGATTAGGTATTGTTGCCTATTTGCTATGTGTTGATTGCTGAGTACAACGTATAGGTGAGGTTACAAGTACCTATGCGTTCTTGTCGAGTCCTAGCATGCGAGTGAGTCTTATTCTTGTGATCGTTGTATTCTTTATTCGTATTATTCAAGCTTAGACTAGATATTCTTTATGTTGTTATTGTTTTCGTTGTTTGGGCGAGCAAAAGTGTAAATCACGAAGGGTGATGTCATGCCATTGCATATTTATTATCATTATCATGCGAGGAAGAGTGTAAAACACGAAAGATGGTGTTGTGCCATTGCATATTTATTATCATTATCATGTGAGAAAGACTATAAAGCACGAAGTGTGATGCCGTGCCATTGCATATTCGTTATCACTATCGTATGAGGAAGAGTGTATAGCTCTAAGGGTGATTCCGTTCCATTTCATATTCATTATCATTATCATGTGAGGAAGAGTGTAGAGCACGAAGGGTGATGCCGTGCCATTGGATATTTATTATAATTATCTTGTGAGGAAGAGTGTAAATCACGAAGGATGATGCCATGCCATTTCATATTCATTATCATCGTTTCTGTCATTTATTATGGTGTGGATGAGGGTAAAAGAACGAAGGGTGATGACGTGCACTTGTTTATGCTATGTTTTAATATTTCCATTGGTGCAAAGTGTGTTGTTGATGTGTTTCCTTAATGTGACCATTCTTATGATCTTGTACTCCCCCCTCCCCCATCATGTTCTCCCCCTCTCATTATTGTCTGTGTAGCTTCTATTGTTTGTTATTATGCTCGTACATTATTTATCTGCACAGGTTTATGTTTACACCTTGTCCTAGTCTTGTCACTACTTCGCCGAGGTTAGGCTCGGCACTTACTAGCACATGGGGTTGGTCGTATTGATACTGCACTATGCATTGTTCTGTGGAGATTACGCTACTGGACTGAGTTGATCCCGTGTGGAGTTGCTGACTACTAACCCACAGGAGACCCAAGGTAGATATGTCGGTGTTTGCAGACCTTGGAGTCCCTTTCTAGTTACTTCAGCTTATTGTTTCTTTATTTTGAAAACCGTCATATTTTTATTCAACCAGTATTTGTAGTAACTCTTAGAAGTTCGTGAATAGTGACATCAGACTCTAGGTAGTTGTAAATGAATATTTGGATTATGATGAACTCCCACACTTCTTTAATCTGTTATGTTTTAAAGTATTGTTATTTACCGAGTTGTTTATAGAGTTAGTGTATTAAATCTCTACTTGTTGGCTTGCCTGGAAACTAAATGGTTAGGCGTCATCGAGGTCCCGACGGTGGAAAATTTGGGTCATGACAAGTTGGTATTAGAGCACTAAGTTACTTAGGTCTCACAATTCATGCACAAGCTTGGTAGAGTCTTGGGGATCGGTACAGAGACGTCTGTACTTATCTCCTAAAGGCTATAAAGTTAGGAACAAGTTCACTTTTATTCAACTCTGTCGTGCAAATCTTGTTATCTCAATACTGATTGAAGTTTTCTATTCTTATTCTCTCGCAGATGGCAATAACACGTACCGCTTCTTTTTTCGACCAGCAGTTGAATCCTCCAGCATCAGCTCCTACGAGGGGCAGAGGTTGAGGCCGAGGCCGTGCCAGAGGCCGAGGCGGCGGGAGGGCTCAGCCCAGGGCTTGAGCAGCAGCTTCAGCTGCGGAGCCTCAGGTAGAATTCAACGAGGAGGTTCCAGCTCAGACTATTCCTGTCGGACCAGCTGAGGTCCCAGAGGGGTTTATTGCCACCCCGATGCTTTAGGATGCCTTGGTCCGATTAGTGGGCCTTATGGAGAGTGTAGCCCAGACTAGCACATTCCTCATGGCACCAGCCGTATCTCAGGCTAGAGGAGGAGCCCAGACTCCTGCTACTCACACTCCGAAGCAGATGGCTCACAAGTTTCAGACTCCAACAGCTTATCCAGTCGGAGTAGTTCAGCCGGTTCCTCCGGCACAACCCGGTGATTGGTCAGCTATGTCCTCTAAGGCTTTGTGGAGATTGTATAGGTTTACCAAGCTCTTTCCAGTTTGTTTCAGTGGTGCTACTTCAGAGAATCCCCAGGAGTATCTTGATAGCTGTCACGAGGTTCTTCGGAACATGGGTATATTGGAGACCAATGGGTCGACTTTGCTGCCTTTCACATGACTGGTTCTTTCAAAGAAATGGTGGAGGGATTATTTATTGACCAGACCATCTGGGTCGCCTGCTCTTACTGGGGACCAGTTCTCACATCTCTTCTGCCTATCACCTTGAGGGAGGAGCGCCGCTGTCAGTTCGAGCGTCTCCAGCAGGGCAGCATGAGTGTTACTTAGTATGAAATTCGTTTTGTGGACTTGGCCCATCATGCTATTCTTTTTCTCCCCACAGAGAGAGAGAGCGAGGGTGAGGAGGTTTATAAGGGTCTTGCTCACCCTATTAGATTGCAGATGGATAAGGAGACAGGGAGTGAGATTTCATTCCTGGATGCTGCTAATGTGGCCCGGCGAGTCGAGATGGATCTTGGACAGGGAGGTCAGGGGTTGGACAAGAGACCTCGTCATTCCGGTGGATTCAGCGGTGCCTCATCTGGAGGCGCGGGCACTTATGGTAGAGGCCATCATCGCAGGCCATTTCGTTCGGCACTCCAGGCATCCCACGGTGCCCTAGGTGGCCGTGGCTCTTATGTTCCTTATTCAGATCAGCCAACCTACAGTGCACCACCAACTCCTATAAGTGCACCTCCTCTCAGCAACGGAAGTCTTGTTATACTTGTGGTGATCCTAGTCATCTTGCTAGATATTGCCCTCGTGCGTCGAGAAGTTCACATCACTAGAGTTCTCGTGCCATGGTTCTGGCATCCGTGGCTGCACCGCCTGCTCAGCCAGCCAGAGGTAGGGGTCAGGCAGTTTGAGGTAGGGGTCAGATTGTTAGAGGTGGAGGCCCGCTAGTTAGAGGTCGTCCCAGAGATATGATCTAGAGTGGTGGGGCCCAGCCCTGATGTTATGCTTTTGCAGCCAGACCTGAGGCTGAGTCATCCGATGCTGTCATCAAAGGTACTGTTTCGCTTTGCAGTATAGATGCTTCAGTTCTATTTAATCCAGGGTCTACTTACTCCTATGTTTCATATTATTTTTTTTAATTTTTGGTTGTGCCCAATGATTATTTGAGTGCCCTTGTATATGTGTGCACGCCTGTGGGAGATGCTATTGTTGTAGATCGTGTGTATCGTTCATGCGTGGTCACTATTGGGAGCCTTGAGACCAATGTAGACCTTCTACTCTTAGATATGGTGTATTTTGATGTTATATTTGTCATGGATTGACTGTCACCTTATCACTCTATCTTAGATTGTCACGCCAAGATAGTGACATTAGCCTTGATAGGGTTGCCTCGATTAGAGTAGAGAGGGACGCTTGGCCATTCCTCAAGAAAGGTTATTTCTTATATGAAGGCTCGAAGTATGGCCGAGAAGGGGTGTTTGGCCTATTTGGCTTATGTTCGTGATTCTAGTGTTGAGGTTCCCCCTATGGATTATGTGCCTGTTGTTCGTGAGTTTCCTGAGGTATTTCCTCCAGACCTGCCGGGGATGCCACTCGACAGGGATATTTACTTTTGTATTGACTTGGCTCCGGGCACCCAGCCCATATTTATTTCGCCATAGCGGATGGCCCCATTAGAGTTGAAAGAATTAAAGGAACAATTACATGATTTGCTTGATAAAGGTTTCATTAGACCCAGTGTCTCGCACTAGGGTGCACCGATATTGTTTATGAAGAAGAAGGACAGGTCTATGAGGATGTGTATAGACTATAGGAGTTGAAAAAAGTCACTATCAAGAACAAGTATCTGTTGCCGAGGATTGATGATTTGGTTGATCAGCTTCAAGGTGCCAATGTGTTTTCAAAGATTGATTTGAGATCTGGCTACCATCAATTTTGGATTAGGGCATCCGATGTGCCTAAGACTACGCGGTATGGGCATTATGAGTTTCTGATGATGTCCTTTGGGTTGACTAATGCCCCAACAGCACTATGAGTTTCTGATGATGTCCCACAGTCGAGAGGAGCATGAGCAGCACCTCAGGATAATGCTCCAGGCCTTGAGGGATAGTCAGTTGTATACTAAATTCTCAAAGTGCGAGTTTTGGTTGGATTCCGTCGCCTTCTTGCGGCATGTGGTATCACTAGAGGGTATTCAGGTAGATTCTAAGAAGATTGAGGTAGTCAAGAACTGGCCAAGACCCACTTCAGCCATTGAGATCAGGAGCTTCTAGGTTTGGCGGGTTACTGCCGTCGGTTTGTGGAGGGGTTTTCATCTACAACAGCTCCAATGACCAGGTTGACCCAGAAGGGTGCCTTATTCAGATGATCGAACGAGTGTGAGGTGAGCTTTCAGAAGATCAAGACAACTTTGACTACAACAGTGGTGTTAGTGTTACCATCAGGTTCGGGATCTTACACGGTGTATTGTGATGTCTCCCATTTGGGCTCGGAGCGGTGTTGATCCAGGAGGGTAGGGTGATTGCATATGCGTCTCGGCAGTTGAAGGTTCATGAGAAGAATTACAATGTTCAAGATTTAGAGCTAGCAGCCATTGTTCACGAGCTGAACATTTGGAGGCACTATCTTTATGGCGTGTCGTGTGAGTTTTTCACGGATCATCGCATCCTTCAATATTTGTTCAAGCAAAAGGATCTCAATTTGAGGCAGAGGAGATGGTTGGAGCTATTGAAATACTATGATATCACCATATTGTATCATCCGGGAAAGGCCAATGTGGTGGCCAACGAATTGAATAGGAAGGCAGTGAGCATGGGCAGCCTTGCGTTCATTCCACTCAGTGAGAGGCTGTTAGCTTTAGATGTTCAGACTTTGGCCAACTAGTTCGTGAGGTTGGATATTTCAGAGACCAGCCGTGTTCTAGCTTGCACAGTCGCTCGATATTCCTTGTTTGAGCTTAGCAGAGATCGGTAATATGATGACCCTCACTTGATGGTCCTTAGGGGCACAGTTCGGCACGATGGTGCCAAGCAGGTTACAGTTGGAGATGACGGCGTTTTGAGGATATAGGGTCGTGTATGTGTGCCTAATGTTGATGGGCTTCATTAGTTGATCCTTGAGGAGGCTCACAATTCTCGGTATACTATTCACCCGGGCGCCACGAAGATGTATCAGGACCTACGACAACATTATTGGTGGAGCATGATGAAAAATGATATATTTGCTTATGTGGCGCGGTGCTTGAATTGTCAGCAGGTGAAGTGTGAGCATCAGTGACCCGGTGTTTTGCTTCAGCAGATGAATATTTCTGAGTGGAAGTGGAAGCGTATCACTATGGACTTTGTTGTTTGGCTCCCGCGGACTCAAAGGAAGTTCGATGCCGTGTGGGTTATTGTGGATAGGCTGACTATGTCAGCGCACTTCATTCCTGTGGCAGTTACCTATTCTTCGGAGCGGTTGGCAGAGATTTATATTTGGGAGATCGTCTGTCTTCTTGGTGTGCCCGTGTCTATCATTTCTGATCGAGGTATGCAATTTACCTCACACTTCTGGAGGGTAGTACATTGTGAGTTGGGTACGCGAGTGGAGTTGAGCACAACATTTCATCCTCAGACGGACGGGCAGTCTGAGCGTACCATTCAGATCTTGGAGGATATCCTCCGCGCTTGTGTTATAGATTTTCGAGGATCGTGGGATAAGTTATTTCCCCTTGCAAAGTTCACCTACAATAATAGCTACCAGACGAGCATTCAGATGGCTCCCTATGAGGCATTATACGGTAGACGATGCAGGTCGCCAGTTGGGTAGTTTAAGCCGAGGGAGGCTCGATTATTCGGTACAGATCTAGTGCAGGAGGCCTTGGACAAGGTCAAGATTATACATGATCGACTACGTACAGCTCAATCAAGGCAAAAGAGTTATGACGATCGTAGAGTTCGTGATGTGGTATTCATGGTCGGGGAGAGTATTGCTTCGGGTATCGCCCATGAAGGGTGACATGAGATTTGGAAAAAGGGAAAGTTGAGCTCTAGGTTTATCCGGCCTTTTGAGATTCTTGATAGAGTGGGAGAGGTGGATTATAGACTTGTATTGCCTCCAGGGTTATCATCAGTTCATCCAGTATTCCATGTTTCCATGCTCTGGAAGTATCATGGTGACCCGTCTCACGTATTAGATTTTAGCTATATCCAGTTGGACAAGGACCTGACTTATGAGGAGGAGCTTGTAGCCATTCTAAACAAGTAGGTTCGTCAGTTGAGGTCGAAGAGTTATCCTTCAGTTCAGTGCACTGGAGAGTTCAGCATGTTGAGGAAGCTACTTGGGAGTCCGAGTCGGACATGTGGAGTAGATATCCCCACCTATTTGCCAATTTAGGTACTTTTCTATGTCCGTTCAAGGACGAATGTTTGTTTTAGAGGTGGATATTGTGATGACCCAAAGGGTAATCTCGTATTATAGGACTCTATTCTGCGCATTCCGGACGAAATTCCGGAAAGCCTTTATGTGGAAAAATTAAAGAAACTATGATTTTTGGCCTTAAAAAGGATTTTTAGTTGACTTCGGTCAATGTTTTGAGTAAACGGACCCAAAACCGTGTTTTGACGGTCCCGGTGGGTTTGTAGTAAAATATGGGATCTGGGCATATACCCGGAATCGAATTCCGAGGTCCATAGCCCGAAAAATGAATTTTTGACTAAAATTGAATTACTGAAAATTATTGATTTTGAAGAATTTGCTTAATGTTTGATCTTGATCGTATTGGGTCCGTACTTTTGTTTCGGAGCCCGGTACAGGTCCGTTACAATATTTAAGCCTTGTCTGTAAAATTTGGTGAGAAAGGAATTGATTTGACGTGATTCGGACGTCCGGCTGAGAAAATAGTAATTTTGAAGTGTTCTTGAGAAATTCATAGGTTTTGGTGCTAAATTCGTAGTTTTAGGTGTTATTTTGGCGATTTGATTGTACGAGCAAGTTCGTATGATATTTTTATACTTGTGTGCATGTTTGGTTTGGAGCCCCGAGGGCGCGGATGAGTTTCAGATAAGCTACGGAGTGGAAAAGACTTAGAAAGAATTGCTGGTGTGTCTTCGGGTATGCAGGTCTCGCATTTTCGAGGTCTTGCTCGAAAATGCGAGCCTCGCAGTTGCGATGATGCTTCGCATTTAAGAGACAGGGACTAGGCTGGGTAGGCTCACAAATGCGAGAATAGGACTACATTTTTGGAAGGCTACTGTTTGCATTCGCGACATAATGCCCGCCATTTGCGAGAGCTGCAGAAAATGCGAAGAGTTCGCATTTGCAAGTTTCGCAATTGCCAAGCTCTGGTCGCAAATGCAACATCTGCAGCTGACGGGTCTCTACTTAGACAGAATGTTTCTCATTTTTCAACATTTCAAAACACTAGAAACCTTTTAGATGATTTTTCAAAGGCAACTTCTTCCCCAAATCATAGATAAGAGATTCTTAACTCATTTCTTTCAATCTCTCACTTCATTTTACAAGATTTCAACCTAGAATGTAAGGTTTTCATGGTAAAATTGGGGATTTTTGCGTAGAAATTATGTATTTTGAAATTTGAGGATTTAGACCTCAAATTGAGGTCGGATACCAAAACCAATTATATATTCAGGCTCGGAGGTGAATGGGTTTTCAGGCTCGAATTTCGGGTTTTGACCAAGCGAGCCCGGGGTTGATTTTTGACTTTTTGGGAGAAATGTTGGCAAACCTAAATTTATGTATTGAAATTGAGTTCCTTAGCGATAATTGATGGTATTAAACTAATTATGACTAGATACGAGCGGGTTGGAGGTGAATTCTAGAGGAAAGGCGGTACTTGAGCAGTGAGTGGCCTGCAGATTGAGGTAAGTGTTGCGTCTAACCTTGGCTTGAAGGATTAGGTATTGTTTCCTATTTGCTCTGTGTTGATTGCTGAGTACAACGTATATGTGAGGTGGTGAGTACCTATGCGTTGTTGTTGAGTCCTTCCATGCGAGCGAGTCTTATTCCTGTGATCGTTGTATTCTTTGTTCGTATTATTCAAGCTTAGACTAGATATTCTTTATGTTGTTATTGATTTTCTTCATTGGGTGAGGAAGAGTGTAAAGAACGAAAGGTGATGCCGTGCCATTGCATATTTATTATCTTTATCATGTGAGGAAGAGTGTAAAGCACAAAGGGTGGTGTCGTGCCATTGCATATTTATTATCATTATCATGTGAGGAAGAATGTAAATCACGAAGGCTGATGCCATGCCATTGCATATTCATTATCATTATCATGTGAGGAACATTGTATAGCACGAAGGGTGATGTCGTGCCATTGCATATTCATTATCATTATCATGTGAGGCAGAGTGTAAAGCACGAAGTGTGATGTCGTGCACTTGCTTATTCTATGTTTTAATATTTCCATTCGTGCAAAGTAAGTTGTTGCTGTGTTTCCTTACTTTTACTATTCTCATGATCTTGTACTCCCTCCTCCCCACCCCCCAACATGCTCTCCCCCTCTCAGTATCGTCCCTGTAGCTTCTATTATTTGTTATTATGCTTGTACAATATTTATCTGCGCAGGTTTATGTTTACGCCTTGTCCTAGCCTCGTCATTACTTCGCCGAGGTTAGGCTCGACACTTACTAGTACATCGGGTCGGTTGTACTGATACTGCACTCTGCACTGTTCTGTGAAGATTACGGTACTGGACCGAGTTGATCCCGTGCGGAGTTGCTGACTATTATCCAACATGAGACCCAAGGTAGATCTGCCGGAGTTCGCAGACCCCGGAGTCCCCTTCTAGTTACTTCAGTTTACTATTTCTTTATTTCGAAAAACAGTCGTATTTTTGTTCGGCCAGTATTTATACTAACTCTTAGAAGTTCGTGAATTGTGACACCAGACTCTGGGTAGTTGTAAATGAATATTTGGATTATGATGAACTCCCACACTTCTTTAATCTGTTATGTTTTAAAGTATTGTTATTTAGCAAATTGTTTATAGAGTTAGTGTATTAAATCTGTACTTGTTGGCTTGCGTGGCAACTAAATAGTTATGTGCCATCACGGTTCCGAGGGTGAGAAATTCGAGTCGTGACAACTAGTCTCATGATACGCGCGTTGCGCGTGTACTTCATTTCGAGAACTTAAAATATTAAAATTACATAAATAATATAAAAAAATATATTTCAATTATAAAATAAATGTTAAAAATAATTTAAGTTCTTGAAAATAATAATAGTTGATCATATTTAGTTAATTCGATAAATGAAGAACTATGCCCCATATAAGATCTCAAATATCTCTGTCAATATATCAGCTTAAAATTCATTTTTAAATTGGCCTTCTTTAAAAGTGAGTTCGATTTGAATTGAAAAGGAATACTTTAATTATTTATATTCTCTAAAAGACATTTTTATGAAAAAATTTTATAGACATACTTTGCTTTTTTGTTTTCGAAAATATATTTTTTATAATATATTTTTTATTAATATGAGTTAGAATTCCTAACTAATATTTTTTTTATAGAATGCAGTCATCCAAAAGTCTTATACGAAATTTGTAAATAAGTCAATTTGAACTAATACTTGTACATGAAAAATAAAAAAGTACAATTCACAATCTTTTCATTTGCAATTCTCTATGAAAATTCACATTATTAATTTCACTTGTACTTTTTTTTTTAAGCATAGAAAACCGTCCCTAATAAAAATAACTTGCATGATATCAATAGTATAATTTTAACGTAAATATATGGGTACGTTGGGCATACATGCCCTCATTTAATGCAAACTTTTATTTACTTTGTGTGAATTTTACTAACGTATTGAAGAAGTAGTTTTCTATTGCTAGCTTTCCAATGAATTCATATCACATAACCATATCACACTAATTATATTACCAGTCATGATTGAGGAATATATATGTTCAAAACGTGTTATGAAAATAAATTCTATTGGTTCGTGTTAGAATGTTTTTAATTAATTTTTTTAATATTATTATAAGATAAACTTTTAATTAAATTTAAAGTTATAAATATTAGAATTTCCTACCTAGTTCAACTAAAGAATGATTTACTAATAAAACTATTGGAAAACTATATACTTTCTAATTAAACTTTTCAGAACATATGTCACGACCAAATTTCTCGCCGTCGGGACCGTGATGACGCCTAATCATTCAGTTGCTAGGCAATCCAACAATTAAAGATTTAATACAATAACTCTTTAAACAATTAGCTAAATAACAATAATTTAAAACATCACAGATTAAGGAAGTGCGGGAGTTCATCATAATCTAAATATTCATATACAACTACCCAGAGTTTGGTGTCAAAATTCACGGACTTTTAGGAGTTACTACAAATACTGGGTGAAGAAAAATATAACTGTTTTCGAATAAAAGAAACAGTAAACTGAAGTAACTAGAAGGGGACTCCAGGGTCTGCGAACGCCGACATATCTACCTTGGGTCTCCTGTGGGATAGAAGTCAGCAAGTCCATACGGGATCAAATCAGTCCAGTACCGTAATCTGCACAGAATAGTGCATAGTGCAGTATCAGTACAACCGACCCCATGTACTGGTAAGTGCCGAGCCTAACCTCGGCGAAGTAGTGACGAGACTAGGACAAGGCGACAACATAAAACTGTGCAGATNGGGGGGGGGGGGGGGGGGGGGGGGGGGGGAGTACAAGATCATAAGAATGGTAACAGTAAAGAAACACATCAACAACATACTTTGCACCAATAAAAATATTAAAAGCATAGAATAAACAAGTTCACAATATCACACGTCGTGCTTTTACTCTCATCCTCACCATAATAAATGATAGAGACAATTATAATGAATATGAAATGGCACGACATCACCCTAAGTACTTTACACTCTTCCTCAGGTGATAATAATGATAAATATGCAATGACATGGCATCACCCTTCGTGCTTTACACTCCTCCTCACATGATAATGATAATAAATATGCAATGGCATGACATCACTTTTCGTGCCTTACACTCTTCCTCACATGATAATGATAATAAATATGCAATGCCACGGCATCACCCTTCGTGCTTTACACTCTTCCTCGCATGATAATGATAACAAATATGCAATGGCACGACATCACACTTCGTGCTTTACACTCTTCTTGACATGACAATTATCATAAATATGCAATGGCACGACATCATACTTCGTACTTTACACTCTTCCTTACCCAAACAACGAAAAACCGTAACAACAAAAGAATATCTAGTATAAGCTTGAATAATACGAATAAAGAATACAACAATCACAAGTATAAGACTCACTCGCAAGCTAGGGCTCGACAACAACTCATAGGTACTCATCACCTCAACTATACGTTGTACTCAGCAATCAACACATAGCAAATGGGCAAAAATACCTAATCCCTCAAGCCAACATTAGACATAACACTTAACTCGATCCGCAGGCCACTCATTGCTCAAGTACCGCTTTTCCTCTGGAATTCACCTCCAACACATTCGTATATACTGATATTTAGCTTAATACCATCAATTATAGGTAAAGAAATCAATTTCAAAGCACAATTATAGAGTTCCTATCCCCCAAAAAGTCAAAAACCGACCCTGGGCCTGCTTGGTCAAAACTCGAGGTTCGAACCAAAATTCGTTTACCCATTGACCCCCGAGCGTGAATATGTAATTAGTTTCGGAATTCGACCTCAAATCGAGGTCTAAATCCCCAAATTTGTAAAATTCCCAATTTCCCCAAAATCTCTAATTTCTGCCCTTGAGGAACAAGATTTAAGCCTAGGAATTCAATGAATGATGATGGAAATTGAAGAAAACAAGTTAAGAAGTTCAAACCTAACTTGTTGTTGAAATCCTCTTCAAAAATATCCCTACGTTGACTTCTAAGGATGAAAAATGAACTTTGGGACTAGATCCCGATTTTGTTCTGTTTTGCAAACACTAGACAGGTCTTCATCGCGTTCGCGGAAGACCTGTCACGATCGCAATGCACAGTGGCCTAAGTCCTTCGCGGGAGTCTATCTACGCGTTTGCGTAAGGGAGATCCCCCTTTGTCCTTCGCGTTCGCGACCCAATGGACGCGATCGTGTAGAAGAGCATGACCCCTCCCCCAGGTCCCATATACTTCGCATTCGTGATAGACAGGTCGCGTTTGCGAAGGGTAACACCCCCGTTGCTCCGCGTTCGTGACCTTGTCTATGCGTTCGCGTATAGGAAAAACTACCCCAGCACAACTTACCCTTTGCGATCGCGTGAGTGGATTCACGATCGCGGAGCACAAAATGTCTGTGCATCAGAACATCAGAAACACTAGAATTTTTTTAAGTCTCAACTACCCGTGGCCTATCTGAAACTCACCCGAGCCCTCGGGGCTCCAAACAAAACATGTCCTCAAGTCTAAAAAAATATCATACAGACTCGATCGTGTGATCAAATCGCCAAAATAACACCTATAACCATGGATATAGCACCAAAACCAATAAATTTCTCAAGAACACCTTAGAATTACTATTTTCTCAACCGAAGGTCCGAATCACGTCAAATCAGCTCCGATTCTTATCAAATTTCACCGACAAGTTACAAATATCATAACGAACCTATACCGGGATCCGGAACTAGAATACGGGCCCGATACCAACAAGGTTGAAAATTAAGAAAATTCTTTAAAATAATTGATTTTCTATAATTCAATTTTAGTCAAAAATTCATATCTCAAGCTAGGGACCTCAGAATTCGATTCCGGGCATTCCATGTCCCATATTTTAACTACAGACTAACCGGGACCATGAAAACATGGGTTCAGGTCCGTTTACTCAAAACGTTGACCGAAGTGAACTAAAAATCCTTTTTAAGGCCAAAAAGCATTGTTATCTTAAATTTTTTAACATAAAGGCTTTCCGAAATTTCGCCCGGAATGCGCATGCAAATCGAGAAGGGTAAAAGCAAGATTTTTAAGGCTAATGAGCGCAGAGTAGAGTCCTACAATATGAGATGACCCTTTTGTATTGGTAAGAAAGAGTTTCCAATGTAAGTCAGTGATCACGCTCAACTATGTCTTATAAAAAGACTTAAACGGGCGCTGCAAATATAATCTGGGGTATTAAGCCCAAAGTCGATCCCACAGAGAATTGAAAGTATCAACTGAGTCTATAAAATAGTAATTGTTACTTAATCACTTTTCTTAAGACTTTTGAATATAAATTTGGGTTGTTTAACTAATTCTAC
>MDKI01068789.1:0-22722 GCA_005239505.1 Nicotiana paniculata | reverse complement strand
TTCTATAACAATTTTTGGGACAAGCTAATTCGTATTAATCCGGCCACCAAGGTCAAATACGGATTCTAATATATTCATTGAGAATATAACAAATATTCCTAAATTCTTTACTTCAAGTACAACTTCGAAAAAAAAAGTTAATTCTTTCTTAATACTTGAAAATATCGAATATTATGGACCATTGAAAAATTAAAAAAATCAATTAAAATGATCTATGAATAATAAATATGAGGTTCATTTTACTCATACACGTGTAACAAAATGATTCATACAACGAGTTCACATAAATTTCGTGGGAGCGCGTATATGGGAGTCGGTTTGGGGCCCCATAAAAGGAGTGGTTGATTCTTTGTCCAAACAATAACACTGCATATATAAAAAGACCAATTCCCATACGAAATAGGAAATTCCAAATATACCCCTGTAAATTGTAATTGGTCAGATCCAGTTCCAAAAGAACATTCTAGAACCAATTAACCCAGCCCATTAAATACTCCTCTCCTTTCCCCTCCCCCCCCTCATCAAACCCTAACACGGTTCTTTATTCCCTTACTTTCTCTCCGCCGTCTTCATATTCTCTTTTTTGTTTTCTCGTTTTTTTGCGTTGGTGTATAGTGAAAAAAGCTAAGTAATGGCCGGAAAAGGAGAAGGTCCGGCGATCGGAATCGATCTCGGAACTACTTACTCTTGTGTCGGTGTATGGCAACATGATCGTGTTGAGATTATTGCTAATGATCAAGGGAACAGGACAACGCCGTCTTATGTTGGATTTACTGATTCTGAACGTCTCATTGGTGATGCCGCTAAGAATCAAGTCGCTATGAATCCTATTAACACTGTTTTTGGTAAGTTTTAAGCTCAGATATGTTGTTAGATCTTAAACTTTTGTCGTTTGTGATTTTAGATTGGTTCGTTGTTGTTTAATAGTTGAGCTGTTGTTAGATCTTGAGTGAATGTTGAGCTATTGCATAATGACCTTGTTTCTATTAGTAGTAGTGTTAATGTATGTAGTAATTGTTTTGGTAAAACCAATTGTTGATTTAGGACTTTGAGCCAGTTTTAGCGAAGTACTACTAGCACAATTATCGTCTATCTATATATGAGTTAATCTAGATGCTTAGTTGAATGCCGTTGATTCCCCATGTCTTAATTCATATGCCAATGGTTTATTCATAATTTCATGTTCATGTGTGCTAGACAGCCATATTAACAAAGGCCAATTTTGAAGTAAAGATTGCATGTGATTGAATCCGTGCTTACTATGTTTTTACAATGGCAGATGCCAAGAGGCTTATTGGAAGGAGGTTCAGTGATGCCTCTGTACAGAGTGACATCAAATTGTGGCCTTTCAAGGTTATTTCCGGACCTGGTGACAAGCCAATGATTGTTGTCAACTACAAGGGTGAAGAGAAGCAGTTTGCTGCTGAAGAGATCTCTTCCATGGTGCTTATAAAGATGAAGGAAATTGCCGAGGCCTTCCTTGGATCAACTGTAAAAAATGCTGTGGTTACTGTACCTGCATACTTCAATGACTCACAACGTCAGGCTACTAAGGATGCTGGTGTCATATCTGGCTTGAATGTCATGCGTATTATTAATGAACCCACAGCAGCAGCCATTGCTTATGGTCTTGACAAGAAAGCCACAAGTGTCGGTGAGAAGAACGTTCTTATCTTTGATCTAGGTGGTGGTACTTTCGATGTTTCCCTCCTTACTATTGAAGAAGGTATTTTTGAGGTGAAAGCCACAGCAGGAGATACTCACCTTGGAGGTGAAGATTTTGATAACAGAATGGTGAACCACTTTGTCCAAGAGTTCAAAAGAAAGCACAAGAAGGACATTACTGGTAACCCAAGAGCACTTAGACGATTGAGGACAGCATGTGAGAGGGCGAAAAGAACTCTTTCTTCCACTGCCCAGACAACAATTGAAATTGATTCCTTGTATGAGGGAGTTGACTTCTATTCCACCATTACTCGTGCTAGATTTGAGGAGTTGAACATGGATCTTTTCAGGAAGTGTATGGAGCCAGTTGAGAAATGTTTGAGGGACGCCAAGATGGACAAGAGCACTGTTCATGATGTTGTTCTTGTTGGTGGATCCACTAGAATTCCCAAGGTTCAACAGCTGTTGCAAGACTTCTTTAATGGTAAGGAGCTTTGCAAGAGCATCAACCCAGATGAGGCTGTTGCCTATGGTGCAGCTGTGCAAGCTGCCATTCTAAGTGGAGAGGGTAACGAGAAGGTTCAAGACTTGTTGCTTTTGGATGTCACCCCTCTATCTCTTGGGTTGGAAACTGCTGGAGGAGTGATGACTGTCTTGATTCCAAGGAATACCACTATTCCTACCAAGAAAGAGCAGGTGTTCTCTACATATTCTGACAACCAACCTGGAGTGTTGATTCAGGTGTATGAGGGTGAGAGAGCAAGAACTAGAGACAACAACTTGCTGGGTAAATTTGAGCTTTCTGGTATCCCTCCTGCACCTAGGGGTGTGCCACAGATCACAGTCTGCTTTGATATTGATGCCAATGGTATCTTGAATGTCTCTGCTGAAGACAAGACCACTGGACAGAAGAACAAGATCACAATTACAAATGACAAGGGTAGGTTGTCAAAGGAAGAAATTGAAAAGATGGTCCAGGAAGCAGAGAAGTACAAGGCTGAAGACGAGGAACACAAGAAGAAGGTAGAGGCCAAGAACGCACTGGAGAACTATGCCTACAACATGAGGAACACCATAAAGGACGAGAAGATTGGTTCTAAGCTAAGTTCAGATGACAAGAAAAAGATTGAGGATGCTATTGACCAGGCAATTTCATGGCTTGACAGCAACCAGCTTGCTGAAGCTGACGAGTTTGAAGATAAGATGAAGGAGCTCGAGAGCATCTGCAACCCCATCATTGCTAAGATGTACCAAGGTGGTGAAGCCGGTGCACCTATGGATGATGATGCTCCTTCAGCTGGTGGTAGCGGTGCAGGCCCCAAGATTGAGGAGGTCGACTAAGTGTGTGGAGTGATCAGTGCTCGTTCTCTATTTTAGTACAGTACTTCTTATATTGGGTACTTTTTATATTTTTGCAATGGTTAATTGGGTATTATATTGGTTTCCTTGAGAACATTATGCTGTTAAAGTTTCATCTTTGATGGCTTTAAAATAGCGCCCTCGATTTTGCGCTGTCAATATCTAGTTATTAGTTACTTTCCTATGGTAGTATATTATCTTCTTACATTGAGTTTTGGGTGCAATTTTTGTCTCAAATATCTGTTATTGTTTTCTACTTTGAAGAGAAGTATCTTGTCCCTCTGGATCACCAGGATTCCAACCCCGCAACGTAATAGTGAAAATGGCTCAAAATTTTGGGTTTTCTGTTCTGTAAGCCTTGAATTTGATTTTTGTCTTAGATGGATATTTTGCAAGTTAACAAGAGTGATAAAAATAACTAACTACTATTTCCTCATCCGGTGAAAGACATAGTAAGTGAAATCGTTGATTTATTTCCTTACCACGGGTAGGTGGTAGGTTGAAAAAGCTGCTAAGAAGAAGCGGGTCATGGTTTTGCGAGTTCTGTCAAACTTTTTTTAGTTTTACGACCTTATCTTGCACATAAAAAATTACTTTTACACTTACAATACAAAGGTCAATCTTTTTAATTCTAGATTTGTAAGAGGCATGATGCCCCATTTCCTGGAAAAAAATTACTTCTATGTAAAAATTAATGAATCTTTCACCAGCCGATAAGGAGCTGCCGATTCCACATATTGTAGAAACTATCCAAGGATCAAGGGTAAAAATTGCGCGGGGCACCCTAATTGGTTGCCCACATTTAACCTATATCCGTTTTTTTAAAAATGTTTAACTTGTACCCACTTTTTAAATAACTTCAGCTCCCTTTCCCTCGCTGAGCTGAAGTTAACCAGTTAAGCTGAAGTTCGTCAGTTATAAAGACAACTTCAGCATACGGGGCTGAAGTTGTTAGCTCTAGAGCTGAAGTTTTGTTTTTGTAAACTGGGGAACTTCAGCCGCGGATGCTGAAGTTTTTGTCTTTATAATTGGGGAACTTCAGCCTCGTATGCTGAAGTTCCCCAGTTACAAAGACAAAACTTCAGCTCTAGAGCTGAAGTACCCGTATGCTGAAGTTTTTATCTTTACAACTGGTGAACTTCAGCCCCGTATGCTGAAGTTCCCCAGTTACAAAGACAAAAACTTCAGCTCTAGAGCTGAAGTTAGTTCCCCAGTTACAAAGACAACAACTTCAACTCTAGAGCTGAAGTTCGCAAGCTACTTCAGGCCCGTCTACTAGAATGCTGAAGTTTTGCATGATTGTCTTTGCTACTTCAACCTCGCATGCTGAAGTTATGCGCAAAAGCGGGTACGGATGCAATTTTTTTTACAAAGCGGGTATAAGTTAAAACGTGGCACAAAAAATGGGTACGGATGCAAAAGCCCCGGATCAAGGGTGGCTAAAGGGTCAAGCAAGTGAGGCCCTTGCTTTAGGCCCCTTCAAAAATTCGAGGCTTTTGCATTCGTACCCATTTTTTGTGCCACGTTTTAACTTATACCCGCTTTGTAAAAAAGAATTGCATCCGTACCTGCTTTTGCGCATAACTTCAGCGTGCGGGGCTGAAGTAGCAAAGGCAATCACACAAAACTGTAAAAATTGCGCGGGGCATCCTATTTGGTCGCCCCCATTTAACCTATACCCGCTTTTTTAAAAACTTTTAACTTGTACCCACTTTTTAAATAACTTCAGCTCCTTTCCCTCGCTGAGCTGAAGTTCACCAGTTAAGCTGAAGTTCGCCTTTATAAAGACAACTTCAGCATACGGGGATGAAGTTCCCCAGTTACAAAGACAAAAGAGCTGAAGTTTCCAAACTTCAGCTTTAGAGCTTAAGTTCCCAAGTTATAAATACAATCACAAAGACAAAACTTCAGCTCTAGTATGCTCAAGTTTTTGTCTTTATAACTGGGGAACTTCAGCCCCGTATGCTGAAGTTCCCTAGTTACAAAGACAAAACTTCAGCTCTAGAGCTGAAGTTCCCCAGTGTAACTGGGGGAACTTCAGCCCCGTATGCTGAAGTTTTTGTTTTTATAACTGGAGAACTTCAGTCCCGTATGCTGAAGTTCCCCAGTTGCAAGACAAGAACTTCAGCTCTAGATCTGAAGTTCGCAAGCTACTTCAGGCCCGTCTACTAGAATGCTGAAGTTTTGCGTGATTGCCTTTGCTACTTCAGCCCCGCATGCTGACGTTATGCGCAAAAGCGGGTACAGATGCAATTTCTTTTTACAAAGCGGGTATAAGTTAAAACGTGGCACAAAAAGTGGGTACGGATGCAAAAGCACCCACAAAACTTCAGCATTTCTAGTAGACGGGCCTGAAGTAGCTTGCGAACTTCAGCTCTAGAGCTGAAGTTTTAGTCTTTGTAAATGAAGTTCCCCAATTATAAAGACAAAAACTTCAGCATAGGAGCTGAAGTTCCCCCAGTTACTCTGGGGAACTTCAGCTTTTTGTCTTTGTAATGGGGAACTTCAGCATGAAGTTCCTCAGTTATAAAGACAAAAAATTCAGCATACGGGCTGAAATTCCCCCAGTTACACTGGGGAACTTCAGCTCTGAAGTTTTGTCTTTTGTAAATGGGGAACTTCAGCATACGGGGTTGAAGTTCCCAAGTTATAAAGACAACTTCAGCATACGATGCTAAAGTTCTCCATTTACAAAGACAAAAACTTCAGCATACGGGGCTGAAGTTCCCAAGTTATAAAGACAACTTCAGCATACGATGCTAAAGTTCTCCATTTACAAAGACAAAAACTTCAGCATACGGGGCTGAAGTTCCCAAGTTATAAAGACAATAACTTCAGCATAAAGGGCTGAAGTTCCCCAGTTTACAAAGACAAATCTTCAGCTCTAGAGCTGAAGTTCTCTAGAGCTGAAATTTTGTCTTTGTAACTGCTATGTTGAAGTTGTTGTCTTTATAACTTGGGAACTTCAACTTAACTGGTGAACTTCATCTCAGTGTGGGAAAGGGGAGCTGGAGTTATTTAAAAAGTGGGTACAAGTTAAAAAAAAATTAAAAAGAGGGTATAGGTTAAATGGGGGCGACCAAATAAGATACCCCGCGCAATTTTTACCAAAAATTCGTGCCCCAAAGTATTGCTATTTGTTAGTAATTATTTTTTATGTTTTAAGATTATTAATAAGAAAATTGAATCTTGCAAGAACAATTACTAATTCTTTGTAAAAAGAAAGTAGTAGTTATGGAAAAGAACTTCTTAAAGAGGGAGACATGGGCAATGAGCCTTTACGTGTAAACCATGAGCCTTTACGTGTAAATAATTTTTTAACGTAAAAATTACACGGGGCGTCTTATTTGGTCGCCCCCATTTAATCTATACTTATTTTTCTTATAATTTTTAATTTGTACCCACTTTTTAAATAACTTCAGCACCCTTCCTCCTCCTCCTCCTCCTCCTCCTCCTCCTCCTCCTCCTCTTCTTCTTCTTCTTCTTCTTCTTTCTTCTGTTGCTGTTGGTGCTGCTATGGACCATCAGTTCATGGGATGATTGCCATAAATATGTTTATCAGAGCTGAAGTTCGCTAGTTACAAAAACAAAAACTTCAACTCTAGAGCTGGAATTCGCCAGTTACAAAAACAAAAACTTCAGCAATTACAACAAAAACTTTGCGTTAAGACATGCACAAGTTAAACAAAAATTTCAGCTAATAGAAAACAAAACTTCAGCTACTTCAGCTCTAGAGCTGAAGTTCGCCAGTTATAAAAACAAAAACTTCAGCTCTAGAGCTGGAGTTCACTAGTTACAAAACAAAAATTTCAGCAAATAGAGAACAAAACTTCAGCTACTATGCTTAAGTTCATCAATTACAAACAAAAACTTCAGCACACTTGGTTCAACACACTTGCTACTCAGACCCGTCTACTAGAATGCTGAAGTTTTGCGTGATTGCCTTTGCTACTTCAGCCCCGTATGTTGAAATTATGCGAAAAAGCGGATACAGTTGCAATTATTTTTGTAAAGTGAGCACAAGTTAAAACGTGACACGAAAAACGGGTATAGATGCAAATGTCCCATTTTTAACGAGCCATATTTTTTTCTAGGCCATGTCTGCCAAATTCATATTTGTACACGTTCTATTTTCTTCTTCCTACGCATTTACATATTCTGTCAAACAAAAACACATATTGAATAGTTCGAACTGCACCTTCATTTTCATTTTTTTTTCCTCGTGTTTTCAAGCATTAAAGTAAGCAAATTGAAGTAGTAAAACTCTCTTATGGATTGGTTTATTTTGATATAAATCATCAAGTTGACAACTTTCACAATCAGGTTTAATCGTTCTGAATTTCCGTTTATCTTTTTATCTTTCTTTTTGTCAAATCAAAATTTAAATATGTGAACAACAAAATATGAATAACTTTATTACAATCTCAAGAAGTACTCCTAATAAATTTCTATCAAACAATAGAGAAAGTTAAATAAAAAAGGTATATGAAAGTGTTCTAAAATGAACAACTCTCGAATCTAGTTGAGTTAGATGGTAATGAAATCAAAGAAAAAGAACTCTGCATGTAAAAAAATTTTTAAAAATAAACTACAAATAAATAAATATAAATTTTGCTTTAGACTTCTTAAGGCCTCTTAATAAAGTGTGCTTTAAGCCACAAATATCATTGAGCCGCCCCTGCCAAGGATATCAAACATTAATGGTGTGAATATCAGCCTTACATTGCTAATGCACAAAGACCAAACAATATGAAATGATAATACATCTCTCAATTTAAACAAATCCCTTCCTGCCAACACAAGTTATTACACTACTATAAGAGCTACAGATGTTGTGGTGGAGACAATCTGAAACCTAGGGATGGTTATCAACTTTCTAGCTACAACAGAAAGGTTAAAAATTCACATACTGAACCAGACAGTAAAAGATGTTCTTCGACTGCTTTTCGAGTCTAAATTCATACTATTCGATAGAAATTACAGACCGTCTAAGGAAAACGTTGTTGTTCGTTGAGAAATTGAAAGAACCATCTCAGTAACTAATTTCAAAACATGCCAAAAAGCCACAACCGCCCCGGTTTGAAAAATGCAGAAGTAACTTGATTCAAGTTACTTCCTTCCCCTGCTAAGCCTCTGAAGGTGATAATTGATGCTACCCCAAGGCTTTCTGTTTTTGCCACTCTGCAGAAATAGGAGTCACAATAAAAACTCAATGTGAAAGGCAAGATAACAGGATTTATCACATGCTTTAATGAAGAAATAACTCACTTTTTATATAACAATATAGAAAATACATCGAAGAAGCTTACTCATTAGCTTTGCTAAGAACAATATTAAAGAAGAAAAAAAAGAGCAATATTTAGCATTCAACTAAAGAACAAGCATCCAATTACCTGAGCTTCCATGCAAGTACTCAGAAGTGACTTTTGCCTGCCACATTTCTCATCCTTGTTATGATTTAAAGTTAAGCAATTAAGAAATGTGACCATTTCTTTTGCGCAAGGTTTTTGGAGGCTTCCGAAGTTCCTTGGATTAATATATAAAGTCCCAGCTTTGCGGCCCATTCTTCCCCGGTTCTGCGTAAATATAAAGAGGACGGTGTTGGACATGGTATTAGATTAAATCAAATCAGCAGTTATACCAGTAGCAGCAAAATTAACAGGCAGAAAACTCATATACCATTACACTTTTCACTGTTTTAGACAAAAGCAGGTGAAAAACATTCTTGATGCAACAGAGAAGAACTATTTCTATGCTGTTTTTGCCATCCATATGATTCTCTACTATGAATGCACCACAACTAAATGCACACAAGGAGGTCAATAAAAGGAGTCACCAGTTACACGTTATAACTATCACCATACATACATATTAGACAGAACAAGTAAAAGTTACTAACAGAATACAAGGAAAAAAG
This sequence comes from Nicotiana paniculata, assembly GCA_005239505.1. NCBI lineage: Eukaryota > Viridiplantae > Streptophyta > Magnoliopsida > Solanales > Solanaceae > Nicotiana > Nicotiana paniculata. The sequence goes on along the minus strand of MDKI01068789.1, from coordinate 13,781 downwards.
AGCCTTGCAAAAAAAAATACACGGTGAAAGTGAATATTTTTACAAGCTGCAGGTTGCATGACCAGCTGCTCCCTCATCCTAGTCTTTTCACTCATGGTAGCACAATCAAATAATAACTTTTATATATAAGTAGCATATTCAAACTTAATAGAGGCAGCAATTTGAGGGGAAGCTTAAAAGTTGATAGTTCCAAGAAGGAGAAATATCGATACTTTTACTATGTTTTCCTACTCTACGAAGTTGGAAATAAAACTTTTACTCGAGTACTTTCTATAACAGTTTTATCAAACAAATTAATTTGGAAGAAAAGCAACATATGTTCTTGACACAGAGTTTGGGAAATTGTGCTTTGAACCTTGGTGACCTGATTCTGCTATTTAGCTACTACTATTGACTTTTTGGAACCACAAAGGCACAACTAATGCAACTATTCTCCCTCTTTCCCATGGATGCTTGACTTTTTAATACTGATATTACCCATTGTTTTAGTGCATTTCTGATGAGGGTAATTATGCTCTAGTGATCTATGCTTCAAGGCAAGGGTTCCCACCAATGAGAAGTAAGGTGTCCAATATCTCTGCAAGTTAATTTAGTTTGACAAGAGTGATATAGATTAGAACGTTACTTGCCATGGACTGTCATGGACTCACAGCACAATTAAACTTACTTTGTGAAGTAAATTTTATGCTTTGATTATAATAAAACCCTCACGGCAATAATAAGAGCTTTTCTCATGGTAAAAGCTATTGGGAGCCTGCACTCTCTCGCAATAAGTCGATCATGAAAGATTTTAGTGCCTAAGGTTTCAATTCAAAAAATTGTCTCAAACGCTCAATCTCTTGCTTTGACTAAAAGTGATTTTGAAACTCTTCAAGCCTAGGTGGTTTCAATTCATTAGACACATCCAATGATAATATGTACTTTTTTGATCCAAAACACCTTGTTGGGAAGACTAAGAGCCCACCAATCACAAGTCTAACATTACGTCTATGACAAAGAGTAACCAAAATAAGAGGCCAAGACAGTCCGCTCATCTCCTCCATTTGCTTAGGGATGAAACCAAACTCTGTCTCACAACTAAATATCAGCAACAAAGGAAACAAAATTTACCTGTTGAAGTTAACCAACTAACTAGATCCAAGTCAGGAAGTAAAATCAATAACTGCAATCTATTAAGATTAGATGGAAAATAAGAGGTAATTTCTCCCTGCTCCTATCTAGGTATAATAGGTCACAATTCACCAGGATAAGAAAATCAATAACCCCTCCAACCCTTGCTTTTGCGAGTAATGCAGAGTAATGTGTTGTTTCAGGTTTTTATCTGCGGGGTTACTAGGCAGTCGATCATAAAGTCATCAACAACAAGAATAACTACCTAACTGGTGCTTCAAGGTTTACATTTGTGAAAGAGGAGGATTGAGCTGACAACTCAGAAAAAGGTCAAATAATGAAATTGAGCTTGAACTCCATATTTGACTTGCGTGAGTCTCTAAAATGTACAAGTACAAGAGAAGATGAATGATACAACTAAAAGCTAAAGTACCCCGAGTGCAACACCCAGACTTTTTTTCCTGTCTTCTTATGTTAACTTATTACCTATTTGCAGACCTCAAATCCCACAAGGATCCTCAAGCAAGTCTGGCACCACACAGCATAATCAAAGGACAACATTTACCCATTTCAGACACTAATTTAAACATGAAAAACAGAAACCTATTCACATCTCTTCAAACCCCTAAAACATTAAATTCCTTCTGTTTGTTTATTTTTTCTGGCATAACCGTCAGCGCCAAGCTTGTCCTTCTTCAGTGAATTGACAAGGAAAGCTTGATTTATGGTTTTAATATTAGAATTAGCTTCAAGTATCAGAATAACCAATCAGTTTGAGAAAGCACCATGTATTGCAAGTTGTAACATGGATATGCAAAAGAAGCAAGATATCCAATGTGCGACAAGCATGTTCATTACGCCAACATGATTCTTTTTTTTTTTTGACGGTGGTATGGGGCCAACTTGCACCCATCTCGACTATTCCGCGGGGTACCTGCTACCTCCCACCAACACAAGTACCGGATAATTCTTCCCATCAACGTTACGCAGAATTTTTAGCTTCCGCTGAGATTATAGACCAATAAGCTAGTTTGATAGTAAATACAAAAGGCATACAAATTAATCAATCAGCTGAAGTTATCGCACTCCCACTTCTTCCATATCTCTTACAACTAATTCACTACATCATCTCTGGGTCATTTTTCAAATCAGAATCAATTTACATAATCAAACAAGATTAGCAGACTCCTGGATGTAGTATACAGTGCACCCTTTAAGAACTAATAATATTTGCTCCTTCTAAGGGAAAAAAAAAACTATTAATTGCTACTTATTAGTTACTACTTTTAATTAAACATATTGATTATCAAGTACTCTAACAAACTAACCTTGATCTTATGGTCCGTGAGAAGAAAAAAATAATTGAAACCTGGAATTTTAATATAATTAGCAGGAACAGAAAAATGACTTGATAGTCACGAAGTTCCACTAAAGTGCTGCAAGACCTATAAAACAATGATAAAGGTTCCACCTTTTTATGGCATTAATTAATACACTTATTTTTCATACAAGCAATCAGCAAGTTAAAATTTAAAACAACAAGGGAAGAAAATTTGATTATAAAATCAGTTTAAATTGTACAAAAAGAAAATACTATGAGAAAAATACAGATTGGAGAGTTTCTTACGAGTGGAATTTGCCGGAGAAAGAGATCGGAACGAGTTCGCCGACCGGAGAATGAGATTGTAGAGAGTTCGCCGTCGAGGGAGAAATGCGACAACCTGACCCAAGACGAGATTCTTACGCAAATTAATGGGCCGAAAAGCTATTCAAATATGGGTTTGTAGAATTAGCCCATACAGTTATTATTTGTGCATCTATACCTGTTTTTGGGTCACCTTTTAACTTATATCCCTTTGCAAAAAAATTACAAGCATACTCACTTTTTACGTAACTTCAGACATACGAGTCTGAAGTAGCAGTTTGAACTTCATAATATTTTGCCTGAAGTACAGTAAAACTTCAGATATTTTTGCATGAAGTTTTGCCTGACTTAAAAAGGCAATCACGCAAACTTTAGTTCATAGTGCAAATGGCAAACTTCAGTTTAATAAAACTACAACATGTTTTGGCTGAAATTTTTGTTTGTAATTGCTGAACTTCAGCATTCTAGTAACTGAAGCTTTGTTCTGTATTTGCTAAACTTCAACATGTTTTAGCTGAAGCTTTGTTATGTATTTGCTGAACTTCAACATGTTTTAGCTGAAGCTTTGTTCTGTTTGTGATGAACTTCAGCATTCTAATAGCTGAAAATTTGTTCTGTATTTGCTGAACTTCAGCATTCTAATAGCTGAAGTTTTTGTTTATATTTGCTGAACTTCAGCATTCTTAGAGCTGAAATTCTAAACAACAATGAATTTAATAGATCATGATTAGAGAATGAAAAATATTTTTGACATGAAAACTGTCACGGCCCAAGTCCTAATTTAGGTCGCGATGGCGCCCAACTTCGATGTCAGGCAGCCAACCTTAATTTACTAGTGATCCCTTTTTGATTTATAAAATAATTCACCATACTTAAGAGATTTTTCTTTCAAATGCATAAATTCAAAGTAAATTAGTGACTTAGACAACCAAAAGTGAGCAATAAATATAATAATCATCGCCATCATTACAACCCAAAAGAATAGAATATCCACTACGTGGGCATGTCAGGAACTGACGTCACAGGTCTACGGGCATCTAATAGAAACTAATATCCAAAAGAAAGTACAAGTTTGCCCTACTGTTTGAAGAAATAATACAGACATAATAAAAGAAAAGAGGAACTCCAAGGTGCTGCCAGAGATAAGCGTCAAAGAAAGCAGCTCACCAAGAAGTCCACGCCCACTATACGTTAGGGACGAGTGCCGGATGAATACTAGATGCACCTGCCTCAGAGCCTCTACAATTAAGTACAGAAGCGTAGCATGAGTACATAAACAAATATGTACCCAGTGAGTATCCCGTCTAATCTCGAAGAAGTAGTGACGAGATGTAAACGTGATACTTACTAGGGTCAAAGCTTAAATAACATAATTTAATAAGGGCTAGGCAGGTATAACAGTCGTAGTAATCACAAAGACATAAAATATCAAGTATAATTGTAATTACCTTTGCATGTCAGTTTCACTAGCATATAATGTACTAAATTCCCTTTTCATATGAAACACTTTATACAATTACAACAAAACTCCCAGCAAGTTATATAGCACATAGAATGCCGAAAGCGTACGGTCGAAGCGTCGCGAAAATAAATGTGCACTGCCGAGGGTCGAACGACTCGAACCATAGATGCATCTATTACCCCTCTCGCGAATCGAACATGCGATGCGGTTGACATAATAGTAGGGCTATTCTGCTCATGAATCATACATGTGACGCGGGTACCACATACATACATAAAATTATCAATATTTAGGGAGTTAACAGAGATTATACTTTAAAGAAAGAACTTAAGTAATATAATATGGAACATAACTTCCTAATATTCTCATGCCAATTCAAGGATAATAAGCAACTCAAAACGCATTTAGGAACACATGTAAGGCACATATAAGCATGCTTGTGAGTCCTAGAACTACCCAACATAACATAGTAGTAGCTACGCACAGACTCTCGTCACTTCGTACGTGCGTAGCCCCTGCAAATAAGTACATGCAATTATTTACAATCACCTAGGGGGACAATTCCCTCTTACAAGGTTAGAAAGGAGACTCACCTTGTGTCGAACCTACTCTCCAGGTCAAGAACGCGCCCAAAACTTCAAAATCGTCACCCAAGGACTCGAAACTAGCCAAATGTTACATAAATACATCAATTTATGCTCAAAAGTATGGAATTTCCCTATTTAGTTAACCAATTTAGCCTACTTTACAATATCTCAAAATATACCCCTGGGCCCACGTGCTCGGATTCCGGAATTTTTCGAAGGAAACACTTACCCATAACCTAAGGATCATTAATATATAGTTTTTGTATGATTCAATGACAAATTTCTTGGTAATTCTCCCATTTTTTCATAAAACCTAGGTTTTTATCTAACCCATGATTTTCCACTAATTAGTGTGTTAATCTACGTAAAAATTCAAGTATTCAACTTAAATTATAATAGCAATCACTTACCTCTCAGTTTCTAGGTGAAATATCTTCTTTGAAAGCTCCCAAAATCGCCACTAAGTGAAGAAAAATGGCTAAAATGGGACTAAGTCCCGTTTAAAACTAACACTGCCCAGCTGCCCCTTGTGTGTGATCACAGTTGGGGCAGTGCAATCGCACAAGTCAACGGCCTGGACCCTTGAAAAGTCTACTGTGCGATCGCACAAGGAGACTTGTGATCATGAAGAGTAATTGGGCCAGGCCTATGCGATTACGGGGGAGGGGGTGCGAACGCAGAGAACAAAATTAGGCCAGGCCACAAATCACCCCTGTGCGAACGCAGACAAGCCCATGCGATTGCACATGGCATTTTCCCACACCCTGCCAACTCCTTCTATGCGATTGCATTATTGCACCTGCGATCGCACTGAAGGAAATCAGTCAGTGAAAATCTGTTTTTTTTAATTTAACTTCGAGGGGTCCGAATTCACCCAAGCCCCTCTGGACCCCGTCCAAAGGCGCTGGCAGGTCTGTACTCATGATACGGACTCGCTCAAATTTCCGGAACGTGAAAAACAACAACGAAACTAAGAATTCGACCCCAAAACCAAACTGAATCAAACTTTGAACTTAAAATTCTAGAATTCGTTTTCAATGCGCCGAACCGGCCTATACTACTCGGAATGACCCCAAATTTTGCAAGCAAGTCATAAATGACATAACGAAACTATTCCCGATCTCGGAATTCCGTTCGGACCTCGATAACAGAAAAACACGTTCCAAACCAAATTTCAAACTTAAGGAAACTCTAATTTCGATATTGGGCGCTGGAACGCCCCCGGGTCATCCAAAACCCATTCCGAACATACGCCCAAGTCTGAAATCATTATACGAAGCTACCGGAACCATCGAAACTCGATTCCAAGGTCGTTTACTCAAAATGTTGATCAAAGTCAAACTTTGGCCTTAAAGACCAACCTTAAGGAACCAAGTGTTCCTATACCACTCTAAACGCTTCCGAATCCCAAACCACCCATCCCCGCAAGTCATAAATCATAATAAGCCGCTACGGGAATTATCATTTAGGGGAACAGGGTCCTGATACACAAAATGACCGGTCGGGTCGTTACAAAAACAAGTTACTACAACTAAATTAGAACTAAAAAACCAATGTGCCTGTAAAGCTAAAATATCTAAGAGATTAAATTATTGTGAATAGGACCAAAGTGAACATAATGGCACAAGTAGATATATATGAATCATCAGGCTAGAATGCATAACAATATCTCAAACTTCAGCATTCAGAAAACGAAGGAGGAGAAGGAGGAGGAGAAAGATGCCTGAAGTTGTTTAAACAGTGGGTACAAGTTCAAACTTTTTTTAGAAAGTGAGTATAAATTAAATGGGGGCGACCAAATAAGGCGCCCCGTGTAATTTTTACGTTATTATTGATCCATTCCGCTAGAAAAAATTGGGCTCGCGATTTGAATCTAATTGGGCCTTCTATGGAATCAACCCAAACACCTTTCGTATTGACAGAGGGTTATAAATATGGAAGGGGAGCCTTGGCTTAACTGATAAAGTTGATGCCATGTAACCATGAGATCACCAATTCGAGCCATGAAAATAGCCTCTTGCATAAATATATAGGGTAAGGTTGCGTATAATAGACATTTGGGGTCCGTCCCTTTCCCGGACCCTGCGCATAACGGGAGCTTAGTGCACCGAACTGCCCTAGAGGATTATAGAAATGACACCGGGTAGCTGCTTGTAGCACCGCTATTTAAAACATACAAATATTTAAAATATTATTTGCAGATAATTTTGGTAAACTTCAGATTGAACCCTGTTGTTTTCTTATTCTAAAAGTTTTTGCCATGAATTTTGAAAAGTCAAAGTTCAAATTCAGTTCAACGAGTATTAAGTTGGGTTCTACCGAAGCCTAACTTCAGAACTCAAGTTTGAATTTGATCTCCTTTCGAACTTCAGACTCGTTATTTGTAGCTAGGATTTGACATTGCTCAATTTTAGACAGTCGATCTGAATTTTGAAACTTCAAACCCATGTCTTATGTTGTTCCAGAGGTGACTAAACTTTTTTTTGTTGTTGTAAATTTTGACTATTACTTAAATAGGGGTCCTAAAAAGGGCTATTTGGGCGCTTTGCGCTATAAAGTTAACACTAATTGTCTACCTATTCTTTAAATAGAGTTCCTGAAAAAGGGCTATTTATTCCATTTGCCCTATAAAGTTCCCTACCTCTACTAGTAAATTACAGTTCAACTTTAAGTATGATTTCTTTTTCACTTTTTGTTACCATGAAGTGAATGTTTATGGGAAAAGGACGTAAAGTTGAATCCTGCTATAAACAATAAATTTGCATCAAGAAAATAATCGAGGCCGAAAAAATATTTTAACAGTCGTAGTATTTTATTTCAAATAATATGAGTGTTATAATCTCAATGAATCCTCTTATTCTTTTTTTCTTTGGTTAACCAGATACTTTATTAACAAAGATAATTACATGGATGGCGTCACATTGGAGCTGTCCAGTTGGACAGGATTGTTTGAGACAATATTAGTTACATTACAGACCAAAGTTTTTCTAACAAAAGTAGTTCCTAGGATGTGTGCCCAGAGTGCTTCATTGTTAAACAACGGACGAACTTCCAGAATCCTAGTGGTGTTGAACATTCTCTTCCTTGCTCCTTAGCCAGTAGGTCCGCCGCCCTGTTCTATTCTCTGAAGTTATGGCTGGTTGCTGAGTTCCCCATCCGAGTCATCAATGACCTGCATTCAAAAACAAAACTGTTATAAGGGATATGACCCATTGCCAACATTCTAATGATCTATTTTGAGTCAATGTTGATCACAAGAGAGGTTAAATTATGATCCTTTGCCAACTTATGCCCATCTAGCATTGCTAGTAACTCAGCTAAAATCGTTAGTTATAGATGGATAACCTCTTATATAGCCTAAAACCCAGTTCCCGGAGTCGTTCCTAATAACTCCCCCTGATCCTCCTACCCTAGGGTTACCAATGGAGGAACAATAAATGTTAAGCTTGACGAACCCTCCATTAGGTGGTTCCCATTTAACACTGATTATTTTCCATTGCCTTTGAGGCTTAGTCCTTCCTAGCAGGTGATATTCATTATCCTGAGCAATCATCAACTTTGCTTGGACCGATAGTTCCTCTTATTGAAAAGGTTGTTGTTCCTAGTTAGCCAAATATTCCAAAAGCAGAAGGGCAGCAGGAAGTTCCATTCAAGAAGATCATTAAAGTCTTTGGCTTTTATTTTGTTCCAAGTATTATTCCAGGTTCCAGGACTGAACTGAAGGTGCATGGATTGGTCATTAGCAATTGTGCATATAGTATTCCAGAAGGATGGTGCCTTGTGGCAAAGAAAGAAGATATGATCAATGGTTTCCTCCATGGAGTTGCACACTGGACAGGTAGGATTGACTTGAATCCCAATGCTATGTAGATACTTATTGGTGGGTGGTATTTTGTGCATAAGGAGCCATATGATGTATATAATTTTATTTGGAGTTTCCAATTGCCAAATCCAGCTGAAAGAGGGAGTATTCTTAGAGTGAACAGTATACTAAGGATTAAGCGCTTCATAAGCAGATTTGGATGAGAAAATCCCATTGTTGGTAGCTCCCCAAAAGAGTTTTTACTCTTTCATAGGGCTTAAGTTGGGGATAAAATCAGTGATGGTTGTAGATAACTAGCCAGGTAGGGGAAAGGAGGGGAAGTTGAAGCTCCAGTTTTCATTGATGAACATAGAAGAAACTTTTAAGTTTTGCTCTCCCATCTGTTTGGGGCCACCAATGATGAATTCAATAGGCCCTATGTTAGGGATCCATGAGTCAGTAAGAAAACCCACCCTATTGCCATTATTAACCACTCACCTAGAAGTTTTTGTTGTATAATTTCCAACCTTCTAGGATGCATTTCCCTGTTCTAGAATTGGGTTTTCTCAAATTCCCCCTCTGAACACAATGTTTTGCAATCAGAGTACTAGCCCACAAAGAGTCAGGTTTGTGAAAGAGCCTCCAAGCCAGGCCTGAGTGGCATACCCTGCTTTTAAGATCAGTTTTTTGGATACACAGGCCACCATGGGACTTGGATCTTGTAATGACCTCCGAGTTCAGAAGGTGAAATTTCCTCTTATGGGTTGTGATACCTAGTCCACGTCTAATCCGCACTCAATGGTGAGTGGAGACGGTCGTTAGAAGAATAGTACCACAAGATTCATGGTCGATTTTCACATGGATTTTAATATGGGTGTTAGTGTGTAAACTTGATGAGAGTAAATGAAATAACTAAAGCTTCCAAACAAGGGATTTTGTTTTCTACTTCTAACTTAATACTAACAATTATAAATTAATGAGAAGAAACTAGAAAGTGAGTGATTATTTCTGTTGTTTTTATTAAATGGAAATAGGCCCAGGGATGTGACCTTCACCTAGGTGTTTGCCTAATGGGTTAAGTACGTTAACACTTATTTTATTGATCGGGGTGTATTATAGCTATCAACTCTACGTTACCTACTCAATACCTCTCGGTCATAGAGTGATTTTGTCCAAGTTGGCTTTCTCAAGCCCAGATGGGTATCGTGCTATAGTTGATATGAGCTTAAGTCGGGTTTTTCTTATCTCTAGTTCAAACCCTTTAATTGGGCTAGTCAAATCCTCAATTATTCCAATTTCTTGTTAGCCAAGTTTTTCTAGACTAGGTCCTCTTTCTCAAGTAAAGACCAAGTCAAAAAAGCATGAATCAATATTTTCAACCATTAATACTAAAATTAAAGCATAAAAAAGGCTAAATAATCAACACTCAATCATAAATAAACATTAAATTTAAATACCCATAAGGTTTATACAATAGGGTTGGGTCAAAACCCTAGTAAATATCTAGTTACTCATAGTAAAATATGAAGAAAGCAAATAAGAAATACTAATTAAACTCATAATATAAAATTAAAATGATAAACTATGATGTTTTTATCTCAAAATGATTAAAAATTTCCTAAAATGGAAAACTTTAACGACTACAGCTGCTATAACTTCCAAATTTGACCTAAAAATGTGATCCCTGTCTATTTATAATGGCCCATAATTCAGTGACAAAAATACCACCCGGGAGGTTCTGCGACCGCATAATTCCATGTGCAATCCGCACATTGCTTGAGTGTGCAACCAAATAATTTGGTCTGCGACTGCAATTCAGCTTCCGCATAATTCTTGTGCGGTCTGCACTTTAGGAAATGCTTCAGTCTTGGTCATTTGCACACTCTCTGAACTTTTTGAATTCTTATCAGTGCGAACTATGTTAGGCGGCCGCACAATTCATGTGTTGTCCACACTTTTTGCTTAAAGTACAGCTGGGCTTCTTCTTCAGTTCTGTGGCTGCAAAGGGAATTGTGTGGTTCGCACTTGCTTCTGCGGCCGCAAAAATACCTCTGCGGACCGCACTTCTTGTGTGCTGCGAACCTTCTTGCCTTGTGGGTCGGAACACTCCTTTTTGAGCTGGATTTATTCATAAGAGCCCAAATTTCAAATATCATGCAATTTGTACACTTTCATCAGTTTTGAGAATATAAATCAATACTTTCGGACTAAAACAAAAGTAAAAAGACACCAATAAGTGGTCAAAACCCACACTTATCAATACCCCAAATGAACTCCCTTTGTATTTTATTGATCATTTTACAAGTGGTCATGGGTAACTTAATATATTGCATCGCATGGCTAGGAATGGTATCTAAGCTGGCTCTTTCTATAGTGGTGCACCCTTTCATGTCCAAAAACCTGGTTTTCCCGCTTGCTAGTTTGAAGTGCATGTTATCAATGATGAAGTGGAAGTCAGTATTAGTGGGTCTCTTATGAAAGATGGTAAATCCCAGGTATTTTCCAAATGAGGGAGATGGTTTGATGCAAAGAATACTAGTATATAGATCAATGTGTTTAGTGGATGTGTTCTTGGAATAAATTACCTTGGATTTAATCAAATTAATTTTCTGGCCAGAGGCCAAGTTGAAGGAATCCAGAATTCTGAGAATTGCGTGGCTATTCTTTGGATTGGATTTTGCAAATAGGATGAGATCATCAACGAAGAATAGGTGAGAGATACTAGGGCCAGTTCTACTGACGGAGAAGGGGTCCCAATTCAGGGTGTCTAATTCATGATCAATCTTCCTAGATAACCTATCCATACACAATATGAATATGTAAAGGGACATGGGATCCCCCCGTCTGATACCTCTAGAAGGTAGGAAAGGGTCAGTATAGTTACCATTTATGAGGATGGATATTAAAGCTGATATGATGCAGGACATAATGAGGTTGACAAGGCTTCCTGGAAGATTGTAAAAGAGGAGGGTGCTTCTTATGAAGGACCATTCAATCCTGTCAAAGGCTTTCTCCGAGGTCCACTTTGATGATCATATTACTGATCTTCCCTTTTATTTTGTTGGAATGAGATATGTATTCTTGGATAATGATTTCCTTATCAGAGACTCTCTTATTTGAGAGGAAGCTAGCTTGGTTGGGGTCAATGATGGAGTTTAGATAGGGCTTTATCCTGTTGACAATGATTTCGGTGACCAACTTATACATGGTGTTACATAGGCCAATAGTTCTAAAGTTCCTAAGCATGGTAGCATTGAATTTGAGTATGAGGAATAAGTAGGTTAAATTGACTTCAGGAGGCATTTCATAGTAAAGAATACTTTGAAGCAGAAGCTGGTGACGTAGGAAATAATGTGCCAGTATTTATGGTAGAAGATAGGATGGAGCCCATCAGTACCAGGAGCTTTTGTTGCTTTGAAGGAATAAAGAGCATTGGTGATCTCACTTGGTCTCAGTTGCTGGCTGAGACTCAGTGATGCTTCCTCAGTGAGGGATTTGAAGCCAGGAGGTGTTTGAGTACTAAGGATGGTGGTGTCAGTGTGGTCAGTGGTGTAGATATATTGAAAATACACTTGCACTATGTCCTTAATACCCTCTTGCTCATGGGTCCAATTGCCTACCTCATCCTTAAGGGATAATATCTTATTCCTTCTTCTTCTGTTAATGATGGATGTGTGAAAGAACCTAGTGTTTGCATAACTATCACAAAGCCAATTAATTCTAGATTTAAGCCTCCAAAAGTCCTCATCACATATGAGAATGTGTGAGTATTCCTTCTGGAGGTGGGAGTTTAAGTGTTGGAGAAACCTACTGAAAGGAAACTGGGGGATTTCTGGATCCAAGCCAACCTGGCGAGGATATGCTTTTTCCTATGAAAGATATTTCCAAAGGTCTCCTTGTTCCAAATCAAGGCCTTAAGTTTAAAGTATGTGGTTTCATAGGTCAGAGTCTCATTATTGGAGAAACTTTGGTGGATGATTTGTTTCAAACCTAAAAGGTCTATTATAATTAGGTTGTGCAGTATATAGAGAGAGAAGCCATGATTTGAGTGGGTCCTGGTAAGTGGGTGACACTGGCGTTTGGGTAAAGGTCAATCCAGTCACTAGCGGATATGCACCTGTCTAACCTTTCTAAGACAAGGCTCTGTCGGTTGGAGTACCTCTTATTACTCCAGGTGTATTTGCTGCCTTTAAATCCTTGGTCAATAAGGTTACATTTGTTGATGTAATTTCAAAAGTGGTTAGCCCTAGTAGTGTTAATGCAATAACTTCTAAACTTGCCCCTGGATTTTAGGACTTCATTGAAGTCCCCCCTTACTAATCAACTGCCCTTAAAAATAGACGCTATATCCACCAAATGGTCCCATAGTTTAATCCTATCAAAAAGAGTATTACCAGCATAAATAACACTAAAGAGGAAAAAGTTGTGTGGGGGGGGGGGGGAAGTACCTTGTCCATGACATGGATACCTAGAGGGATCGTGGATACCTCTTCAAGTTTGAGAAGGTCGTCTTTCCACACGACCACAATGCCAACAGATTAGCCATTGGTCGGGAATTAGAACTGGGCACCAAAATGCAGCTCAAAGGTTAAGTGCTTGTGATCAGCCATGCAGGTTTCAAGGAAGGACAAGAACTGCAGGGTTGTGGAGTTTAACCATAGAGGAGCAGTACCAAATAAATGCAGCTCTATCGGCCCCCTGGCATTCCATATGATGAAGTTCATCATGAGTTTCTGTTGGTATGATGTCTTCCTCTTGACACCCTTCCCCTTCCCCTTGGTCAATACACCCTAACCCTCCTTCCCTAGCGATGGTCGAATTAGAGCTATGGAGTGTCCTAAGTTTGGCAATGAGAGCACTTGGAGATTGAGACTACAATTTGACATTTTTCTTGGACAGAGCGCAATAAGTATTTCGCTGAGCCGCTCTTTGAACTCTATCACCTGGCTTTTTTCCAGCAGTATTACTGTTGTTTTTGGCACTCCTAGGTTTACTAGGATTTCCTCCATCTCTAGCTTTGACTCCTTGACGAAGTCCAGTGTCTGGTGGAGCACACAACTTTATCCCTCTATTGATTCTATTGGAGGTGGAGCAACTGAGGGTAAGATCATCGATCCTGTCACGCCCCAAACTAGGGGAGGCATGACTGGCACTCGATACTGTATTCTATCGAGT
>ML352484.1:0-28594 GCA_005239505.1 Nicotiana paniculata | reverse complement strand
CCTAGTCCCTAAGACTAGGTGCCATCACGATACCCAACAGAGGGAAATTTGGGTCGTGACAGAAAGACACAAACAATGAACCAACTTCATGCTGCATTTGAAGTTCTCCATAGCCAAAATATACCGAAATGTACTATTTTTGAGCTTATCTTGTTGTGCAGAAGTCAAGAAAATTGTGATAAAACACTTCAAATCGTAGTTCCCCTTCCAGTAAGCACGACAGTTAAACAATCTCGAAACTCAAAATATCTATCCCCTGGTCTTGTAGGTGGAGCAACAGGGACTGAAGGACCTTTTGATAATCTACGTTGTTTAGATGCTTTAGCTGCTTTAGGATCTTTAGGTGCTTTAGGATTTATAGATGCCATATGTTCAAAGAAAGTAAAAGATAGCAAAAATAACGTCATAACATTATCAAAAAAATCATTTAAAAACTTCAGCTCTAAGAAGACTGAAACTCAACAAATATAAAACAAAAACTTCAGCTCCTAAATGCTGAAGTTCACCAAAAACAAAACAACACGTCACATCCCTAAAAATGTTGAAGTTCACCAGTTACAAAATAAAAATTTCAGCAAAGCAGAAATTTTAACACCAATAATTAAACACAAAAAATAAAAAACTTCAGCTCCCAAAATTAAGGTATTCTTGAATTATTATAAACTTCAGCAAACACAAATTAAACTCCAAAATTAATGCTGAAGTTCATAAAAATATAACAAAAAACACAAAACACAAATCACAAAAAACAAAACAAAACTTCAGCTCCCTAAAATTAAGGTATACATGATAGTATCATCTATTTAACTCTGATATTTTTGTAAGAATTTCGACGTCTCCAAAAACCACTGAAGAATTTATAGATGTTCATCAAAAACACAAACATACGTTCAAAAAAAAAAACACAATCGTAAAAGTAAAACTAATGCACTAATCAAACTAAACTCTAAGAAACTATCAATTCAACTAACATGACTATCAAAAACAAAAATCAGAAATTAAATCGTAAAAATTAATACTACAATAAAACCCAGAAAGTTAATGCAATGTACCTGTGATTATACGTAATATTGTTGGGGAACAAACAGTTGAAAAATAAAAAAAGAATGACGAAAACCGTTTGATTTCAGAGACAACGCGAAGAACGGGAGAGAGAGAGTAATTGCTTGAAGAGAAAGTAAAAGATTGGGGTTTATTTGAAGAGAAAGTACTCTTTTAATAAAAGGACAAAATTTTCTTTTAAAAATATGATTTTAACAAAAAACAAGTACGAATGTAAACAGAAAAATAAAACGGCTAGAGATTAAACATGGGCTACCAAATAGGCGCCGCATGCAGTTTTTACTTCAGTTGGATCTTTTTTGTTGGGCTGGGTTATTTCACCCGAACCCGTCAGCGAGTCACCTGCCTTACCAGAAAGAGAGGGGAAACACAGGGGGAGAGAGAGAGAGAGAGAGAGAGAGAGAGAGAGAGCGGACTGGAGTGTCTAACCAGACAGAGAGCTTAAAATCCAAAGACATCTGAATCTCTGATTCTATCGAATAAAAAGAAAAGGAACATACAGGAAATTGTAGAAGAAGCGGAAAAAGATAAAGATGCTTCCCACAACTTCGAAAGGTCGAACAAGCTCTCATGTCCGACCCAATTCAGTATTGCCTCAGTATCTTCGCCGAATAATCAAGGTTTTTCTCTTTCTCTATTTTCATTCAACTCTCCAGTGTGCCGTGGATATGTGGTTTTGCTTACCTTGAACAGATCAGATCTTGATCCTGTCATTCTTTTGTTTGAATTAGTCACCTTTCTAGTTGCAGATTTTAAATCCTCGCAATTCTCTGTATAATTCAGGTTAAAATTAGGAAATTTTAATGGATTATACTTCTGTATGATCACAGGTGTTTAAGTTCAGGCACTCCTTTTATGCTTTGAATGCCTTTCCACTATAATTAGGTGATCGTAGGAGTTTTGTGCAAATGCAACACTTTTATGAGGGTAGTGGAAAAGGCCAATGAACTAGAATGGTGTTCTGCTGAGGAACTAGGGGCATGTTTCACGTTCGCATATGTTATTTAGTTATTTTTGTGCTTCAGATGTCCAAGGGCCTGAAATGTAGGAAGAATTACAGTTCCGCTGCCTTAAGTTAAACAGGAAATTTAGGGAACAGGTGACAAATTAGTGTGAGCCTTTTAACATATGTGCACATGACTAACAAGACAATCTGCCGCTCTGTTGGTCACGTTTTTAATATGCTTGAGCTTGCGTCATGAGGTTTCCAATTTTATATCAACAATCCTCCATATGTGCCGCAAGAGGATTCTTTCCAGTTCTGGCTTGGTTGATCAGCAAAAGAACAACCTTAGGGGCTGTTTGGTTGGTTGTATCAGTAAAGATAATCCCTGCATAAAATTCCACATAAGCAATACGGTGATCTTAATATAACTAACGCAACATTTAGTTGGCAGCATTAAAATTTATAGCGGCATAACTTATGAAGGAATTTATGTAATATTTTATGCAGGATAAATGTGAAATAAGAATACATGTATTAGTAATATGTAAATAAGCGTATCTAAAGATGAAAACGCCCTTTAAGTAGGTAACCTTGCATAGCATTTAGGGGTGGTTTGGTAGGAGGTATTAGAAAAATAATGCAAGCATTAGCTCTATGCATTACTAATACCTTTTTGGTACATTTTTTTCAACATGTGTATGACTAATATTTGTATTAGTTATACATCATACTTGGCATTATCCTATGCATAAGTAATGCATAGAAACCATGGCATTAGTAATACCAAGGTTATTAATGTATGCATTAGCATGGTTAAAGACAAAATTGTCCTTAATGTCCTTTAAAGCTAGAGAATATGGAGCGCATTTTTGTAAACAACTATTTTTCTTAAAAATTATGCAATGCATTATAATTTTAATACACCACACCAAACAGTAAATAAGAAATGATATCTGCATAACTAATCCAGGCATTACTAATACACCTTATTCCGCACTATTCTTATACACCCTACCAAACGACTCCTTAGTGTATTATTATTCATCACAAAACTATTCCAATATTATTATTCATTGGATAAACAATTCATATATTATAATCCCACGCAACTAGTATGTGAACCAAACAACCCCTTAAAAGTCTTCTATGATCTTCACTTCCTCCCTACACTACTTCCGCCCTGCTTCTTTGTGCACCGTGTACAGTTCTGTAGATGGAGCAGCAGGTAGTTTGTCTGCAATAACTATTTGTCCTAGATCCATCATTCTTTCGGATGGCCCTCCGCTGTTGTCCATATAGTTTCACTTGGCCATTGTGAGTATTAGATTAGTTAGGGGTAGCTGGAAGCAAAGTGAGGCGCCTAGCATTATGGAAGCTATATTAAGATTGGAATCGATGTATTTAATTCTGCTGCAGGTTCCAGTAAATCTTTCCATTTTTTCAAGCAATTAAGCAGTGTTATCAAAGGTGAAAAGCGCAAAAAAGCTCTAAGGTCCGTTGGGGATTTAAGCGCAAATAAAGCATGGGCTTTAGCGAAAAAAGGCGTACCCGGAGAAAAAGTAAAAGTATGTATATGTAGTCCAAGACTAATAATTATAATCATGAATAACAAATATATGGGCAAAGAAATTGAAAAAAAAATACGATAAAGTGAAATATTAAATGTTTAATGTCGCATTTTTAGGATTACACTTATTGGCAAGGAAAAATATGCCTTAGAGCCTTGATGCAACACTAAAGCGCCCACAAAGCGACGCGAAGCGCTCAACATATTTTGAGCCTCGCTTCAGGGCTTAAGCGTGCTTTAAGCGTGCCTTTGACAACACTACAGTTAACTTATTCTCATTCTTCAACTGTCCGAGACTAAGGAATTAGGAAAATCTCTTATAAAAAGAACTGGGAATTAGGAAAGTCTAGGTGAGGCGAGGAAAGTTGAAACTTGAAGGTGAAGGTTTGTTGATCCAGGCAGTTCCAATTTGAAAAAGTTATGCTGGCGGTTGTTTGGACATATAATTGATAACACACACTTGCTTTTTGCACATTCCTTTAAACGATGCAAGAAAGTCCTTTTGATCCTCCACATTGCTAGTACAAAGTGGGGAACTGGGAGATCCTACCCTTTGGTTTTGTCACATTTGTGGGCTGAGGCGGAGCCAGATTTGAAGCTTATGAGTTCGGAATTCTATCCCTTTTATGTTATTGAGTTCTAAATTGATAGTTTGTCCATATTTAACGGAACTTTTAAGACAAATACAGAGTTTAGACCAAAGTTACTAGGTTTAGCCGAACCCGTATCTTCAAGGCTAGCTCCGCCTTTGTCTGTGGGTATTTCATTGTGTAATTTGAGGGAAAGATCACTCTTGACCTGGGGTGCCCATCTGGTGTGGTGGAGATAGTATTCAAGTCAGACTGCATCCCGAACCCTCTTCTTAAACAGTTAATGTTTCCTTGATGTGCAAAACGGAAACCTACAAATAAATAATAAAGTAGCCAGATTCAGTTTGCAGTGTCTTGGATCCGCTGGTCTCTGCGGAGATGTCTTTCTCAATCATAGCGCCAAAATCACTCTACTGTTTCCAGTTGTCTAATTTAATCTGGTTAGTTCGCATATGTTTGAATCTCATCTGTGGTGTAACTCCCCATCAGGAACTCCATATTGTCTAATGAGTGCTCCTTTGTTATATTTTGGCAAATTTGAGAAGATACTCGAGGAATATTCTCGTTTGTTAATTTCTGTTTTATCATATGTTCAAAGCTGGTTTTCATTCCAAGGTAATCTTATTGTTTCCTTTTCTCATTTAATCTTCGCAGTGGCAACAAATGGATATTGAATATACCTTTTGGCAAATGCTTCACCTATGCACCTCTCCTAAAGTAGTGTAAGTACTTTGTGTATTGAGGACTATGCTCCGTTTGCACTATTAGTGCTCGCATCAACTAATATTTCATAGGATGTTTAGTGTTAATGAACTTGCATTAATCTTGTTTATTGTATAGTAAGTTCGTTTCAAACCATCCAATCTAGATCATCTTTCTGGGTATCAGTTAACAAGATCTGGTACTGATTTGATGACAGATGACTAAACATTGGAACTCCTGTGAACCATATCGATTTGTTTTCATCCCAAACATACTCATATATGGATGTAAATTCAACGCGATTAAGTATTGAAATAACGGGGGGAGAACTTATTCAAGAAAATGTTAAGAGTACTGGTCCATTTTTCATATCTTTGTCTAAACTTTTGAATTTGATCTTGATATGCTATAATAGATGCAAAAATCAGCTCATTATTCAATTTAAGTCTGAATTACTGATGTTGCATTTGCATTTTGTTTGTGGTATTGGACAATGGATGCAGATATCAGCACACAAAGTACCACAAGCGTAAGTTTCTTCTTCTATTCCATTATCCCTTATCATCTCATTCATTAATGATTCTTTTGTATTGGAAAATGAATTTGTGAATTGGTCATGTGATGCTCAATCCGAAGTTTCATAGTCATTGTTGCGTAGGTTTCAGAAGGAGAGGCCCATTTTTTTTTTGTGTGTACCCCCGTCTTGTATCAACTTTTATATTTTTATTAGACTATCCTTGCTTTCATGGTCTGGAATTACGAGTTCCATCCTACATTCAATTTTTTCGGCTTTCTTTCCTCTTTGTTTTCCCAGTTAGATCCTTACACCGATTTTTTTTTTTGGATAAGAATGGCCAGTACTCCAATTTTTCAATAGTCTAAACTACTCAAGCATTCCAAGTTATATGTATTTTGGGACGTCGGAAGAGAGATCTGGTATCATTCCCTTAATAAATTTCCTGAAGACTGAGGTAATTCGTTGGCTCAGTTTAGGAACTGGGTATATTGGGGTTACACTTCTACCCTCAATAATTTCATCATATATAACTTATAGAAAGTAATTTTATTCTCTATGGCTTTCTCTATTAAGTATTCAAACTCATTTTAGTCAAATTTATATCTTGATCTTGATGTAATATTTTTTCATGAAACTAAATTTAATATTTTTCTTTAATTACTCTATGTAAATACACAAGTCAAATGATATCCTAAACTTTGTGTCCATTATCAGATAAAATGGGACATAGGGGTTATTATAGCTGTACTTCGTCCTCTGTATTGGTCTTGCTATGACATCTATAAACATATCTATAAGAAACTCCAACTTAAATTACTACCCTGTTTTCTGTTCTAAATCCTTGAGCTGATCAAGGGGGTATATAAATTAGGATGGTGAGAGTTAGGTGTGGAGTGCTTGTTTTTGGACCTCTGATCTGGTGCACATAGTTTAAAATTTATATTGAGACATCCTTGAAGCAAAACTCGGTGACTGTTAAAAAGAAACTATGGTGTATTATTCCTTATCAAAAAAAGAAAGAAAAGAAACTATGGTGTATTATTCTATCCAATTTTGCACTTTTATTCAGTTCTACCAATAGTTACGTGTAAATGTGCCCATATTTATCTTTAGCAACTTGATGTTTAGTGCACAAGTTTGAGCTTGAATATCATCTATCCTTGTTCCTTTTTTTCGTCATCTGTTGGTGATCTGTCGATCTCTTTCGTATAATATTTTTGTTATTGCAGGTCTACTGTTTATCTAAATTTCGTTTATCGTTTTCTTTTCCTTTTAGAAACAAAGAACCAGTGGGCACGTGATGATCCTGCATTTATCGTAATATGCAGTCTTCTGTTGGTGGTTGCTACTTTGGCATACTGTGTTGCGTATGTTTCCTACTCTCTGCTACTCATTTTGGTCTAAACTTGACTACTTTCCTTGAGAATCGCAAAACTTTGCCTTAAGAGAATATTTTACTAACGTCATAGTTTGAATGAAATTAAGAGTCTTTATTATGGTTTGGAGAAGCCCAATATTTCAGTTACATTGTACTATATCATCCATATGCGCCAATGTTGGGCTCACTAGTTTTTTTATGTAAATACTCTCCAGTTAGATATTGACTTATTTGTATTCTTTTTTGCTTATGTTCTTCTTGATGCTGAATCTTGTTGCAATCCGCATATTTTTCATCTTTTTATCTGTTTCAGGTATGATCATAGTGCAGGACATGCTGTTTTTGTAGTTATCTCGGTATTGCTTTTCCATTTTGTACTCACTGGAGCTACTTTGGCATCATGTTGCTGGTAAGGGCTAGTATAGTCTTGAATATTCGATAAAATCTCATCATGGCTCCCTTTCTTTTTAACTTATATTAGTCTTGCCATGATTTTTACAATTTTCTATCATGTTTGGTGGAATGATGGATGAATAAAATTTCCATCTGTGTCTCAGTTAGTTGGTTAAACTTGCAATCAGATATCTGAGGGGAATTATAGAAAGGAATCAGAAACTTCTTGCATTCCAAACAGGGGAATTCTCACTATTCAGCATATAAAATAAATAGGTGATCAACTTCATCAAGAGAATACATTGGTAGTCAACTGATCATCACTACAACTACATCCACTTGCTCTTTAACTGTGCTTTACTAAACATGAATTTCATAGCAAAAGAGTGCTAACCTTAATTATAGGGAAGGTACAACCTTGATCATCTACCTTGGATTTTAATTGATGATTTAAAACCAATGATTATTAGCACCTGGAACAATTTGTTGCAGGGTTAAGCTACACTCTGTTCCTGTATTAACTGATGCCTGAGTAGTTTTATGGACATTCTCTCTTAACATTCTTTAGACTCCAAATCTTCCACTGTATCATGATTTCTGATGTAAACATTCTGTAGACTATAACATATGCATGAAAAGAAGGAATGGAAGAAAAAGGAGAAGACACATGAGAAAGTGAAGGAAATCATCTTTTACTTTGTTTAGTTAGGGTGGCAAATAAAAAACAAATGGAACATTGTTCGACTTTCTTTTCATTGGATTAAAATTTTGGGGCCATCAAGAAAATGATTTGCTTATGTTCTTTCCTCATTCTCAACAAAAACCAAGCAAGAGAAACAGCTAGCTAGACTTTCCCTCTGTTTCTCTTTCAAGCTTTCCATGTTTATGGTGAAAACATAAATCTTTTGTTGTATCATGACATTATGCTTGCAATATTTATGGTGATAAAAAGATTGTATTCCAGCATAATCTTAGCTTCCATTGTCCTTGCAGGTTCCTAACCAACAATTATCTTCGAGAGGAAGCGCCAAGCAGTCATGCCGTGGAACAACGGGTAGAATGGCAAGTTCAGAACCTTTCCATATCAAACTCTTCATGTACTCGATATTTAATTCTACCTACCTCTTTCTCCTGATGCAGAATTCTGAAACTCTACATCTAGGGTTAATGAAATTTCATTTTCATTTAAAAGCTTTCTTTCTTACACACTTTCTTGTCTCTCATGAAGGTTGTATGCCTTTGATGTCCACTGCAACTCTTTCTTCCCTATGTTTGTGTTGCTATATGGTAAGGGCAGTGTTAAGAGAAACGTGCTGTTTGCGCATCTTCAGACACAGTATATTTGACTGCTACTGATGGTTTCCTTCTTTTTTATTTATTTATAAAGACTGATGGCTTCCTTTTTGTCGCAGTTATACATTATTTTCTCTCCCCTGTTTTGGTAGCTCATGGTTTCATTCCTGTTTTGCTGTCAAATTTGCTCTTCATGGTTGCTGCTTCCTACTATCATTACCTCAACTTTTTAGGTTATGATGGTAAGATAAATTCAATAGCCTAAGAATATTTTCCTTTTTGAATTTCGTGAAAATCCAACATGAGGTGATTGTTGTATATTCTAGTCTTAAGTTCTACGGGAGTATCTCCACTGGTGATCACCTAAGGCATTTAAGATTTATTTGTACTGAAAAGACAGCATATATCTTTCTGGTTACTCTTTATGCAGAGATTTCCAGTGGCTAAAATTTGTTGACTACCTGTGTACTCAAATATAGTGATGAATTTTCTTGCTTCATGATTGGTGTGCTCAAATTCAATCATTTCTTGGTTTGAGATATCCAAATTCAATAAGTCACTAATTGTGATTGGTGGCTATGAATTTTTTTTCCCTAAGGTATAGCTGTTTTCAGAATAAAATCATAAATATAGAAGTCAAATGTTCAATAATGTGTTTCATTCCAGGTAGTAGGTACTCTTGACAAATAATAAGCATGGTCTTAAAACACACTTGTGAAACTTAGAGTAAGAGACTTAATGCACGATCGTCTGCTGGTGCTTTCCGTTTGTTAAACTAGTCGATGTGGGTAATGAACTTATTTTCCTCCTATGCAGTATTACCCTTTTTGGAGAGGACAACATTCTTCCTATATCCAATTGGCATTGTGATCGTCCTTTCACCCATCTGTAAGTATTTTTATTAATCATGATTGTGTTGTGTTCATATAGGTTAATAAGGTGACAAAATTTGTTTCTTGCTTATAGTTATTTTAATTGGCTTCAATCCATCAAGACACTTCATGAGCATCTACTTCAGCAAAGTGTTATGAACTCAAGCTAACATTGGATGAGGACATGTTAGGATGAAAGATGCATTCAGACATACATGTCGTGAATAGGATATTGTTGAGATCATTTGCAGAGGCTTTAATTGTTAATGTGATTTGGGAACACTTGTTTAGCATCTCTTGTTAGGTAATTTTGATGTTATGAATGAGAAATATATCTGACAAGTTCCTTATTTGTACTTCAGCTATAAAACTTCACCCGATGAGTTCATTCAATGTAAAGATTTTATTTCTGATATTTGAATCTTAGTGATGACTGTAGCATTATTCTTGATTTCCTGTTCTGCGGTTATAACATTTTCCGTTTGCTGGTGTCCATGACTTATTAGCTTTTGTTCACGTTGGACGAAACATTTGTCTTTCTGTGTTTGGATCAAGATGTTTACCTTGAGCCAGGGATCTATCGGAAACAGTTTCTCTACCTTCACAGGGTAGGGATAAGGTATGCACACACTCTACCTCCCCAGATCCGACTTTATGGGATTACACTGAGTTTGTTGTTGTTATTATTGTGTTTGGATCGAGATGTGTTCGCCCCTCAGCTAATTCTGTCTATTGACATATTATTCCTTTGTGGCAATGAATGTGCACGTAGCATAAATATATACGTTAATTCCCAGTATCTTACCAATCATTCTTACCTTTCTAATGTGAACATTGTGAACTGAAGATATTTCTCTTCAATTATTCTATTGAGGAAGGAACGACAATGCGACATGGTTTAGACCAAAAAATATTTCTGTTGTTTTCTCAATGATCCCTGACGTTTTAGATTAGTAGCACTTCTATTCACTAAAAATTTGAGGGAAACAACAAAACAAATTATTTCAGCCGTATGTCTCTCTCTGTGTTTGTACAAAATTCGGATCAAACACAATGAGTAATTCTGCATTTAAGGATAAGATTCTCTTCTAGAAAGACTGATTAATTTATTTTTACATCTTGAATCAAACTTAAAACTCATTAAGACAAGTATACCACGAAATAGTTACATGAAAGGGTTTTGATGACTTTCTCCCAATTATAAGAATTTTAAAAATTGAAAACTCAAAAGCATACGATGACATGGACCCGAGTCTTATATAAAAATTTAGAAGATTTAATCCAAATAACCGTTCACCTAATTTTTTAAACTTAAAATAGCTGACGGATATATGAATAATTTATGTACAATATATATATATATATATATATATATATATATATATATATATATATATATATATATATATATATATATATATATATATAACTATAACTATGTATAATTAAAATATACTATATATAATGACTACAAAAAAATAAATATTAAATCTGACTAGTTATTTGTGTAACAATTCCTTAAACTCACACATACCACCGTATTTAGAACGCAATCAGCGGGCATATTTTATTATTACCAAATCCCAACAAATGGTAAAACTGGAGGACAATCAAATCTCACTATTAAGCGTACAACATCTTCTTAGATTTGTTTGGTTATTTTAGTCATTAAACAAATATTTGCTGAGTTGTGTTGTCACATCTCTTATTTAAAGGGGTCGGAAGAACAATTAAAATCAACGGGAAAAGGTATAAATGTACCCATGTACCGTAGAAAAAGTATAAATCTACCCTTCGTTATAATTTGAGTCCAAATATATTCCTGTCGTTATACTTTTAGTTCAAATATATCTTTTTTTCGCTAAGTTTGTCCAAAGTAGACATTCAATCCTACGTGACATGATATTTGATGAGGTGGATGCCACATGGCTTGTCACCTCAGCACCCCTAACCCATTTTACCCCTCCCTTCTATTTTATTGCACTACTATAATTTTCTTTCCTCTATTGCCACCGTTGTTGCTACCATGAAAAATATTGTATTTCAAATTCTAATATTTTATATATGGATTAGAGGCGTTGAGGTGACATGCCATGTGGTATCCACCTCATCAGATATCAGTTGTCACGTAGGATTGGATATTCACCTTGGACAAACTTAACAGACGATGAGTATATTTAAACTTATAGTATTACGGTTGGGATATATTTGGACCCAAAGTATAATAAAGGATATATTTAAACCTATTCTCATAGTTTAGGGATATATTTGGCCCTTTACCTAAAATCAATGACGGATCCAATAATGTAAAAATTGCGCAGGGCACCCTATTTGGTTGCCCCCATTTAACCTATACCCGCTTTTTAAAAAACTTTTAACTTGTACCCACTTTTTAAATAACTTCAGCTCCCTTTCCCTCACTGAGCTGAAGTTCACCAGTTAAGCTGAAGTTCGCCAGTTATAAAGACAAAACTTCAGCATACGGGGCTGAAGTTCCCAGTTACAAAGACAAAACTTCAGCTCTAGAGCTGAAGTTTCTCAGTTACAAACTTCAGTTTTAAAGCTGAAGTTTCCAAGTTATAAAGACAATTACAAAGACAAAACTTCAGCTCTAGAGCTGAAGTTTCTCAGTTACAAACTTCAGTTTTAAAGCTGAAGTTTCCAAGTTATAAAGACAATTACAAAGACAAAACTTCAGCTCTAGAGAACTTCAGCTCTTAGTCTTTGTAAATTGGGAAACTTCAGCCCAGTATGCTGAAGTTTTTGTCTTTATAACTAGGGAACTTCAACCCAGTATGCTGAAGTTTCACAGTTACAAAGACAAAACTGTTTTTATAACTGGAGAACTTCAGCCCCGTATGCTGAAGTTCCCCAGAATGCTGAAGTTTTGCGTGATTGCCTTTTCTACTTCAGCCCCACATGCTAAATTATGCGCAAAAGCGGGTACATAGGTAATTTTTTTTACAAAGCGGGTATAAGTTAAAACGTGACATAAAAAATGATTACGGATGCAAAAGCCCCTCCAATAATAGGTTTTACGGATTCAATAGAACCAAATATTTCGGATCGAACACTGTAATTACGCGAATACTTCAAAACCTACTCTAAAAATCCACATCATCTTAATTATGATCGGCCAATTATAAAAAATAAAAATTCCTCTGGTCACGAGATCGAAGAGGAGATAGCTTTCACGTACCAAACAAAGTTTTGGTTGTTATATTTCAAAATCGTCACCAACATCCAAATTCATACATTAAATGGTTTTGAAGAAAGAAAATATAATACATAAAAGTCACTCTCGATCACCAAATACAATAATAATACAGGTGGTAAATAAAACAAAGGATACAAAGACGAAATCAAAGTTGAGTAGTATAATTCATGTTGTTTTTTCTTGTGTAATATAATTACTGGTCAAGCTTGCTTCCAGCAACATCAACCACAAATCTGTACCTCACATCATTTTTCTCCAACCTCTCCATTGCTGTGTTGATATAATCCATTTTCACTATCTCAATCTGTGAAGCCACACCTTTCTCTTTGCAGAACTCTAGCATTTCTTCTGTTTCCTTCATGCTACCAATAAAGCTTCCAGTAATGCTCTTTCTCCCTAATTTAAATAACAAGTATATATCTTAGGTTATAACTGTAAAACAAAACTATAATTGATACTAATAATAACAATAATCCAGTAAAATCCCATAAGTAAGCGATCGTAATGTGTACGCACACCTTTTCTCTGTCCCATGAAGTAAAGAGACGGTTTATAATAATAACAAAAGGTTTCATTAAATAAATGCTATCAAATCATTGCTTTAATACTTTTGCTGTTAGATGTCTATTATTGTGGACATAATTCCTTAAGAAGACACAAAATTCTATAAGCCTAGAATGACTTTGTCCTTATTCTTCTCATTATGCCGCAAAAATAGACAATAACACCTGCATATTTCAATAAATCATGGTTTTCATTGACAAAAATGACCACTCTTCAAGTCCTTTTGACCTATCTTTTTTCATATATAGACAAATCCTACGTTGAAGTTTCAATCGACTTTTCGGAGCAAGTACAACCAAAAAAATACGTTACTAAACCAATTTTAACTTATAGCAATGCAAATTGTCCAAACATATTATTTTTGGATTTAATTTATACCTCCAATAAATAATTTTTACACTATCAATATATCGTAACTCGTCGTAACAGATAACTTAGTATTTTTCATGCAGTTAAATGACTTACCGAGCATAACCATGGGTGAGACAAACTGCAAGGGGGTGTTGATAACTCCCATCAAGATAAGTTTGCCATCAATTTTAAGCAAAGAAAGATAAGGTTCAAGAGGATGGCCAACAGGGACAGTATCAATAATATAGTCAAGTGAATCAGCAGCCTCTTGCATTTTGTCAGTGTCTGAACTAACAAGATAATCATCTGCACCAAGATGTTCCAATGCCTCTTGTCTCTTCTTATTTGAAGAACTAATGACAGTAACATGATGTCCCATTGCCTTTGCTATTTTCACTCCCATATGTCCAACTCCTCCTAATCCCAATATTCCTCCTCTTAATCCACTCTCTTTGAAACCAAAATGGTTCAATGGACTGTATACTGTTATACCAGCACATAATAGAGGTGCTGCTTGTTCTGCTGCCATACCCTCTGGAATTTTCACAACAAACCTATATACAAGGCAAAAATAAACATTATTGTTCATCTTTTATGGTTTCTTGAAAGGAGGGCCTTGGCGTAACTGGTTAAGTTGTTACCATCTGATCAAGAGGTCACGGGTTCGAGCCGTGGAAACAACCTCTTACAGAAATGCAGGGTGAGGCGACCCTTTTATTGTCCCGATCTTTCTCCGGACCCCGCGCATGACGGGAACTTAATACACTGGGTTACTGTTTTTAATTATATGGTTTCTTGATCGTCCTAGTAACATTATCCTGAGTCAATACCCAATGGATTTAACAAAGAGTTAAACAAATACACTGATAGAGTAGAAATTGTTTTATACCACCCTTTCATTTAAAAAATAGTTGAGTAGCTCTGTCCACAATTAGTGAAACTAAATACCTAAAAACAAGACAACATATTATGACATGTCAGTTATACCGATAGTTTCTATCATTTATAGGATGTAACTTTTACACACTAATGGTATAAATGGTGAAATTTAATCTAATATTGTTCACCTTTTCTTTTCCTCTTCTAGATTTAACTTATATAAGTTAACGCGTAAAATATTCTGATTAGAGCAGGTTATTTACTGCATTGTCAGGTCATCAAATTAGGATTATTATAAACACTTATATATTAGTATTATAGATCATCTTAACATGATGGTATTAAAAAATTTTACAATGTCACTTGATATACATTAATAAACAACTATGTTTAGATATAACTTAATACTTAGATTAATCTTTTTATAGTGTCAGCATATATCTATATATGGAGGGGTAGAGACTTACTTTTGATCAACAACCATAGAATTAGCAAAACCACCTTGGGTGGGTTTTCCATCAGTGTAGACATCATTGCAATTCCAAATCTTCTTGTTGCAATATTGCTCTATTTCTCTTTTGCAAGGCCCGCAATTCCTGCAACTTCCAACGAGTAATCCAACTCCAACTGTGTCCCCCACTTTGAATTTTGACACATCTGCTCCTACCTCCACCACTTCTCCCACCACTTCATGTCTACATCATTCACCACAAATATAAAGTTACAAAAGGATAAGGATCAACACGTAAAAAAGACAGTTCAGTGCATTAAGCTATCGCTATGCACAACATATGGTAAAAAAACAAAAGACATATTGCAATTTTTGATTCCGCAGTTCATGATAATTGTGATAATTTTAAGAAGAAAAAGTGTGTTTTAGCCCCTTGTGGTTATAAGGGTGACAAATGGGCGTGTCAAAAACGAGTAATGTAAAAATAGATAAAATATTCGACCTGATATATATTTAATACGGATAGAAAATAGGTAAATTGACGGATGATATGGATATACATATTATTCATGGCTTTTTGAATATGATTGCTTAGTATTCCAAACTTGAAAAATCCTCAATTGAGCATTTATAAATATAAAAGTTAAATGGACATTGGTTATTTATTTTTTAATGGATAATTATTCTTTTTATCTATTTTGCCACTGCTATTTATGAATTAGAACTCTAGTATCCATAGATAGGGAGTAACAACACAAATTTAACATAATTCATGAATTCATAATTGATTAACTTTGTGAAGATTCACAAGCAGAAGCAGGATCAAATGTCTAATTTTAATTAAATTGAAGACTAAATATACTTAGCCAAATATTACAAGGACTAAAATTAGAACTTATCAATAATATTAGGGACTAAAAGCATAAATTTATCTAACAATAATAGCATTGGATTCGGACAAAATCGTAAGTGTCACCACTCACCAACAACTTTAATTAGTCGTGCGTTATTATGTGTTTGCGTTGGCATTTAGGCCACGAAAATACGTGTAGCCTGCCACAACTCCTAATTAAACAATTCAATAATACTCATCATTCGTTTAATAAAGGAGGGAAAAAAAGATAATTTGGAATATTTGTTAGGTCTCCGAGGATGGTGAATTGGTATTAAAAGGCACATGGACCACTACATTTCTCTTGATTTATTCACTGGCTAAGGAAAAAACTGAAATTGACATCAAACAAAGATTCAAAGGGTACCATTGTAGTAGGAGAATTTTAACATACATATATTTAAAAGCACGGAAAAGAAATTTACGCTATCAGATCACTTAAAATATATTATCATAAGTGAAATTCGTAATCTCAAGAATACTGCAACAACCTATATATGCTAAAACAAGTTAAATTATCCTTGAAAAAATTACTGTCAAACTCTTGTTTCTCTTCTAATTAATCAATTTTCCTCCATCCTTAAGGAATCAATAGTGATCCTCATTTTACCCACAAAACTTGAACTCTCAAATTATCTGTTTTATATATATAGAGAGAGAGGAAAGAGCAAATACCCAGGAACTAGAGGGTAGTTGGACATGCCAAGATCATTTTTAACTTGGTGAAGATCAGTGTGGCAGAGCCCACAATACAAAACTTTGACTTCCACATCTTCAGGTCCTGTGTTTCTGGACATGATAAAAAAAAAAAGTTCATAATTTATCTTAAAATTGGTAGAATAGTTATTATAAGATAAAAATATATAGTCGAGACGAGCACAAGCTGATATTATAGAAAGAACATAAATAGTAATGTAATGTACCTGAGAGTATAGGTATAAGGTGAAAGTACACCAGAAGGGTCTCTAGCAGCCCAACCAATAGCTGTTTTTTCAACTTCCAAACTACCCATAATGCTCTTTAAACTTAAAATCTAGAAGGAATTAAAACACTATTGTTTTAGAGCAGAAAAAAATGAAAACACAGTTCATGGGAAAGAGAAAGAAATAGTTGTGAGCTATTTTAGTACAGTTTGGTGAATAACACCACATATATATAGTAAACTTTAAAGTAGGGGAAGACAGAGCTTAGGTGGCGTTTTTTCTAGAATTTACAAAAGTTGATATTTTGCTCAGTAGCTAAGATATAGACATCAAGTTTTATAATTAGATTGAGTAGATGCTTATATTATATTTCCAACCTATACGTGAACAGTAAGGTAATAATTGTAATCACTATATTAATCGACATGTTGTACAAATTAAATGACACTTGCATCTTGAGATGGGAGGAGGAAAACAAAAATAAATACAGCTTGGAAAATATGCTTTAAAAGTATTCTATTAATAATATTTTTTTTTTTTTTTTGCAAAATAATATGGTAATTGGTGGTAGTGATGGTTGACCGTGGCGCTTATGGATCCCGACGGGAGGCGGCGGCTGGTGGTGGTTATGATTGATGGTGGTGGTTCCAGGTAATAACTAGTGGTAACTGGGTAGTAGTAGTTATGGTTGAGAAAGTTGGTGGTCCGTGTTGATAGTTTATAATGGTGAACAATGACAGTTATGGTTGATTATGGTGGTGGGGTGGTTGATGGTAGTAGTTGAGGTGGGTGGGTAGAGGATTGTGATTGAGGAGGATGGTGGTTGTATTAGTTGATAATGATGGGGTGGTGGGTGATGGTAATCGATAATGGTGGGATTGGGGGTGATGGTAGTCGATAAATATATATTTTTCTCCTTTTTTTAAAAAAAAACAATACACTCATGAATTAAAAATTCTAGATTCGCATTTACACTACTTGAGATGACTTTTCCAATAATGACCAATTATCTTTTATCACATGCCTTGATGAATTATGTGAATGATAACTTCCTTAAAGAAAGCATTGTTCTGGACAGCAATTTGGGTCCCCGGGGTTAGGTGGAAGTATGCGTCACTAGATCGTCATCTTTAGGTAAGTTATAACCATGCAAAATTTGTTGGTTAATATTATTTTTACGATATTCTTATTTATTCGTACGTTTTCCCCCCAGTAAAATTCTTGTTTTCAGAATTCATTTGGTTGATTGAGTTGTTAAACTGACAATTCATGAGAATAGGTTGTGCATTTAATCAAATGCGTACCGCACAGAATTTCATCTTGTCTGAGTTTGGTGTGAAATTCATGTTACAAATATCAATGACTCAGTTTTCTGATACACAATTTAACACGATCTTTATAGTTAGACATCTATTAATTAAGTGATAACAATATATGTAAAAACACATAATATATGATCATGAATACAACGTTCACACTTTACCGTGTATGTAAAAAAATCAATTGTCTATAGTTTCTAACGGTATGCATATGATCAAGAATACGGCGTTCACACTTTATCTCGGAATTCTCATGGATAATTTTTTTTTACTGATGTTTAGCTGAATCAAAATTCTTTCTTAACATTAATTTACTATTTTCATTGCATACATTTACTATATACCTACATATATTTCAGTATAATATACAAAGAACAAGGAATGATGTGTACAGAGCCCCCACGACTTGTCCTCTACAACTAACGAATCTGAGTTCACCACACCTCATTTCTTTTCTAACATATATACTAATAATTGTGTCTTTTCCACCAACTGATCTTTGTACAATATAATATTTCCTATTTAAAGCTAAGATACTCGTATACCACAATCATCGACCCATGAGCTGCTTCTCCCAGAATTCTAACCCTTCAAATGAGTGTATGTTTACCCTCAAAATCGTGAATTTATACGTGGTTTTTATAATACGTAATCTAACTTGATTGATGTTAAAATAAATAATGAGAAAATAAATGTAAATCACACAAATTGAACTATCTTAACCTTGGAAGGTTAGCCACCATCGAGCCAAAATCGATTGTATCGGTATCAGAATATAATGACAAGAGAATAATAAGAACTAAAAATAAAAATATCTTGCTTTGGGATGTGTGTTACAATGTGTTTTACAAGTAATCAGATCCAATTTATATAGTAGGGAAGTCCTACTTTAGGTATAATTCTATTAAAGGTAAAAATCTCCTGGTATGCTGATTTGCCGGTTTCTTATTGATATGTGCCAAGATTCCCGCCGTGATATCCGATCGGTTACAGATATTTCGGCCTTCCGCTATTTCGGTCTTCTGTTGGTTATACCGGCAATGTTTCCTCGAGCTTATTCGGGGTCAGGGTCGATTCCGTGATCACGGACTCAATGTTCTCGAGAACAGACATTCTGACCTCGTGTTCTGATTCGATGAGACTCGGGATCGATCTTTAACCCCTCGCGTTCCATCCCGATCTGTCATGCAGTAATCAAACCCGATTTCGACGGTATACAAGTGTTTATAAGATTCAGATTTCGTTGCTCAAGTAGAAACAATAAAAGCACTAGAGAAAACAGAAAAATAATTCCGGGTGAATTGTCTCCAACTATTAATATTTTTCTCTTACTTGATTTTTGAACTTTGCGAATCCTTTTACAAAAGCTAGTACTACTGATGATTAAGATTCTATTTCTTAATGGAAAATACATATGAGATTTTCTTGTAGAAATTTAACTAGCTATACCCATATGATTAATTTGTAATATGACGGTGAAATCAATTATTAATATCATTATTATTTTGTTATGACCTTCAGGTGATGAAAGAAAAGCTAATTAACAAGCTTAAAAACATTCTTAAATAGATGATTATTATGATAAAGCAGTGGCTCATGTGGCAGTTCATTCGTGAAAATGTTTTACTTTAAATTATAATCATATTTTACTAAAATATATGCTTTACTTTATTAAATCATATTTTACTCCCTCCCTTGCATAAAAATAAATATCTTCCTTGTTAATGTCTTTTTGGACCTAGGCTTAGTGAAGGTTTTTAATTATAAAAATTGAACTTTACAACTCTATGAGTAGAGTAATTGTAACTCCATCAATTAGATGACACTCAATTCTCAGAAGTATTACCA
The DNA here is from genome assembly GCA_005239505.1 of Nicotiana paniculata. NCBI lineage: Eukaryota > Viridiplantae > Streptophyta > Magnoliopsida > Solanales > Solanaceae > Nicotiana > Nicotiana paniculata. The sequence goes on along the minus strand of ML352484.1, from coordinate 8,830 downwards.
ACTTTCTCAAATCGGAGGGAAAAAAAAAAACAGATTTCCCCTTCAACAACTTAAATTAACATTTTGAATGTCTTTTTATACAAAATCCATTTGATAATAGCTCTAAATATTTTTTTTCAACTGTATGATAGTAATCTTTGTAGGCCTTTATGGATAAAGCACAACTCCTTTGACTTTGTTTATCATTTGGTCGCCTTAATCATGGAGACAAATTAATAGTTTAAACAAAAAGATTAGGAAGCACGTCTTTATAATCAAATGACAACGTTGTCGTCCGACTGGAAACCTACCAACGCAACAAAATTGACTTTGAAGCATATAAGAAAATGATGCAAACAAAATAAATCATACCATCAGAGTTGGAAAAAATAATAATATTACAAGCAACCTTGTGTTTTCATTTCCAAGAATTTCGACAAATGAGGTCGATTTGGTCCTTTGCTATTATCATTTTCTACCCAACTAAAGAAGGACTTTGCCCGCGTCAAAAATTATTTATATTAAAAAAATATATAAACTTTGTATATAACATATATAAAAAAAAAAAAAATTTTATATATATATATATATTAATAGCGTTTATACCATGTCATTTTTTCAATTAAAAAACCAATCCTATTCTTAGGAACATTGAGCTTGTCTCTGGGGCTTGATAGGGCGTCAACGCCAAGACTATTGAAGAAGCCTTTCGCTGTCCAATTAGAGAGAGGAACTTTTACATTTCTATGCCACATAAGAAATCTTATTACTTTCAATGTTTAAGATTTGATTTAATTACACTCAGTATATCAAATTATCAATTATATACCATAATTAATTTAGGGGTATAATTAATGGTACGTATTTTACTCCTTAACTAAAGGAGTCCGTATATCCCCACTCATCCCACGTTTATCTCTCCTAACCCCTAACCCTTACCCACGTTTTACAGCAACACACGTTCTTTTTACTTCTGAAACCAAATTCTCCCTCTAAATTCACCAAAAATTGAAGACATTATTCTACAAAGTTGCTTCCAAATTTGAATCCAGTTGAACTTCATCAATGAAGAACAACAAATCTTTGAAACAAAGTCCTAAAAAATCAGCAGTAGCTGATATCCCCTCATTTGATTTGGGTGTACTATCACCAAAATCACCCAGAAAACAAGGCAAATCTCCACATGCAATTGTAGAGACTACTCATAGTTCATCTCCCCGAAAAATCAGAGCCGAGATGAGAACAAAACAAAAACATGATGTAGATGCTGGAGAAACTTCTACACCAGGCAAACAACTCAAACGAAAAGGAAAAGAGGTTTTGGTAGACAACGACTTTGTAGAAGAGGTCCCTAAACTTCAAATAGTAAAGAAACCAAAGGTGTCTCATGGTTCGAAAAATCCAAAAATGAAGAAACATTCCAAAAAACACCCAAAAAATGTTCGGAACCAATCATTGGTGAAGTAAACATTTATTAGTTTCGTTTCTAATTCTTTAGTTTGGTTTAGGATGGTAAAATATGTGTTATACGTGTTTTAGTCAAGTGTAAATTAATTGTCTTAATTTTGAAGATAATTTGTAGTTGTGATGCTCTGCCTTTATAATTGTTGATATTTTGTAGTGATTTTGTAGTTATATTGTTGGGTAGCTTCTACTATTTGAAGCAGAGTTGTAGTTATTTTTATTGCTGCCTTTTTGTAGAAAATGCTTTAAATTGTAGATATTATGTAATCATTTGTAGATATATTGTAGATAAAATGTAGATGAATGTATACTCTTTATGCAGTTTACTAATGTGAAATAATTTATTATTTGTGCAGAATGGACACTTTTTTGCTTAGATTCCACACTTTGTGTGATCCTAGCATTTCCAGCCATATAAAAGAGCTATTGTCTCCAACTGCGTTGAAGCTTTTCAAAAAGACATGTTTTGGATACTTATTGTCTCTTCCCCCCATATGCATGCAAAACCAAGCTATTCATCTTCTGATGAAGTATGAATTGACCAAGTCCAATGCATCATATTTTTCTGTACAGTTGAGGGATGAAAAATTAAATTTTTTATTGCGAGAGTTTGCATTAATTACCGGTCTAAGATGTGTTACTCAGGTTACAGATTTTGGCTATACTTCCAGTTATGTGAGCAAGAAAATAAACAATTATTTTCCTAATAAATTAAAAGAAGAAGTCATATTTGAAACATATAGTAACCAATAGATCCTGGGTAAACGATGAGGATGCGGTGAAGTTGTGCATTCTTTATCTTTTAGAATTTTCATTTGTCCTTATGACAAAGACCATGCTTCTTTTGTAGATCACTTTAGGTTCTATTTGATAGAACCTGGGTATTATGAGTCATACCCATGGAGTATTAAATCTTTCAATTAGGTGATGGAATCTGTTAGGCACAGACTAAATCCCTATGTACATTCTTATCTCATACGGGGATGTTCACTAGCATTGCAAGTATGGCTTTATGAGTGTTGCTCGACCGTCAGCACTGAGCTTGCTAAGAGGTCTTAAACTCAATACCTCGCATACTAAGATGGTCAGCTAGTAAGGGGCAGATTTGGTTAGCTGCCTTTGAAGAGAAGATGATAAAGCCTTAGTGGATTAAGGTAAAAAAAATTTTTTATGATTATACATTTACCTTCAAAATATCTACAATTACTCTACATTTTCTGCCTTAGTCAAACTAATTTATTTTTCCTCATTCAGTTTACTAGCATGAGTGAATCTGGAGAAGAGATTGGAGTGCTGACTTTGCCCGACAGAATTGAGTATGAAGTTCAAGAAGGTGAACAAACATCTGAGGTTCCCAATGCTGATCCTCCTACATTGGAACCCAAACAAACAGCTGGTGAAGAGGACAAGGACTCTATTGCTAAGAAGCTCAGAAAGTTAGAAAAAGGAATTGAGCAGGTAATACATATAAACTACAATATATCTACAAATTATCTATAGTTTATCTACATTTCATAAACTACCTACAAAATATCTACAAATTTATAAATTCTGACATATTTCTATATATAATTGCACATGTTTTTGAATGTATGTTAGCACATATTATGAAATTAACAACTAACTATATTGTAACTTGTAGGTTGATGGAAAGCTTGAAGATTTTAGGAAAGCTATATTTGTAGAACTCCATAGCCTTCGAGAGTTTATAAATGAGTCTGTGTAGACTGTTTTGAAATTGAAAAACAGTAGAAATGAGCAGGATGATGCAAAGGTAAGATTTGACATCTATTTATGTACCAAAATAATTTATGACATGAAAAAATATACTCAAAGTAACATAAACATTTAGTTTGTTGGTAGTTCAACGAAAATCAATGACCAACAAAAAGACTTCAACAATCAGCATTTTCAATTCAATGTTGGGGAACAAGTGCAGGCCAACACCAGCAAAACATGTATCTACAAAACACCTACAAATTATCTACAATTAGTATCATACTTTATACAACATATCTACACTTATCCACACTTTATCGACAATTTTTCTACACATATCTACAATTTTCAAGCCACCATTATCCAGTATTATTTACCATTTTTAATTACAAAACAGAACAAGTTGAAGGTGCAACTGGTGAAGAAAATCTTCATACTGGTGAAGAAAATCTTCCAGCACATGGTGGTTTATATACACATTTTCAAGTTGAAGCTGATGAAGACAAAGCAAGTATCATATTGTCATTCAGATATGTTTTCTTGTTGATTATACATTTTAACATTGCTGTTAAGTACGCTATGCATTGTGTTACAAAGATGCAAGATATGAATGCACAGTCCCCAATTCACGAAGTGACTATAGCAGCTCAGACAGAACAAGTCATTGAGGAACATGAAAATGAAGGTGCAGATGCACAGTATGTGGATGTGGTTGATTCAGAAGGATCAGGAATTGAGAAGAAGAGGGTCACACTGGATGATTTTGAGTTGCCTGACAACTTATCCCAATTGGTTAAGTATGGCGATCCCATACAAGATGAAGTAACACCTATGCATCCGGGGAGAACCAGGAATCCGGGAAAGCATGCCCGATCACCATTTATCCCTCTATACAGTTCTGGGGGCAGCAGCTCGGTTGGACCTAAAATTTTCTACCTCAAGCACCCCTTTACTATTGTTATAGGTGAAAATGTAGATCCATAGGTTTTAGATAAATTCAACAAGTGGTTATACCACTGTAGCGACAAAGGTTTAAAGAGGTATGAATGTATAATTTGACACTTTCATTTCAGCATTTATTTTTTACATATATAATTCATTCTATTTTTTTTTTGACATTTATTTGTTGTTACAGGAGGAAGGCTCCCTTTTCCATAGAGGATAACCAAATTAAGCCTTTGTTAGACCTTGGAGTGGAAAAGGTTGATAAGAAGGGCTGGTTCTATTCCCTTGCTCACCCCGGACAAGTACTCAATGATTCGGTAAGTATCAAAGAATCTATTCACAAGATATAATTTGTAGATAGTTTGTCTTCTGTTGTTGTATTTTAATTGTAGTTATGTTGTAGATATCAAATATATTTGACCATGACTTGTATTATAAAATGTAGATATAGTGTAGACATTATTGTAGATGTTGTCTTTCTTCTTTGTAATGTAATTGTATTTAGTTTGTAGATTATGTATCCTATTTGATGATGATTTGTATGTATAAATTCTACATATAGTTTTGTGGACAGAATTGGTATAGTTGTATGTACTGTTTGTAGTTAAATAGTAGTTACATTGTAGATTAGGTTGAACATTACAAGATTAATTGTAGTATAAATTTAGATATGATGGAGACCTGATTGTAGGTGTTGTGTTCCACGTTTGCAGTGTAACTGCAGCTAAAGTGTAGCTATTTGTTAGATTATTTGAAGTTGACTTTGTAGTTTAAATTGTAGAGTTGTTTTTAGATATCATTGTAGATTTTTTGTAGTTAATTGTAGTTGCACTGTAGTTTGATGTATTTTTTTTTGTTTGCAGCACATTGATGTTTTAATGTATTACCTGAGAAAAAGAGGCAAATATGGCCCCAACAACAAGACTAGGTTTACAACAACCGATTGTTTGTTCAAGACGAGGATTGAACAAATTTATGAAAAGCTCATAAATTCTCCTCCAGAAAAGAAGTATCTGGTTGTTAAACCCCATAATGTTGTTGCAGAATATATTTTGGGTTATAGACTACTTGCAAATGTTGCATGGGATGAAGTTGACTATGTCATCATGCCCGTCAACATTGTAGAAAATTTCCATTCGGTGTTGGTCGTTTTCGACATTGCGGACAGGCAACTTTATGCATATGATTCCATGGTCTCTTCACGCAATCATCAAGTTATTGAATCCTGTGTTGATAAGTTTTCAGTCATTATCCCTCGGTATTTGTCATGCACTGATTTCTATGGGAAGCGTAAAGACATTAACTTCAAGAACACAAAGGCCTACATTGAGAAACCAGTTACAGACCCTCTTAACATTCAGTGGATGGTTGCGGAGATTCCACAGAAAAAGAGGGATCACTGTAAAAAATCTATTATCTCTTTCTGTTCATTTAATTATTTTTGGGCTTATAATCATTTGGTAAATATTTAAATTGTGTTGTCTTATGCAGTGATTGTGGTGTATTTGTTGCTGCCTTTGCAGAGCATGTTAGTCTTGGAGATTTGTCAATTCCCGCAAAAGACCTTTCTGATATTGACCAACATCATAGACGCTATGAAGCTCTCCTATGGGACTACGCTACAAAGAAGCAAGAAGATGCGTCAATCAGTGAAAGCGAGGTCACAGGCAGACTAGCAAGGAGGAAGGGTGCACCTTCATTGAATGAGAAAACAAGAGTCCAGAGAAAGAAGAAGTAGTGTCATGTTTATGTAATTTAGTTGATGCTAGTTGATAGGAGAAGGAGAATACACAACTTTCTGAACAATTTGTTTATGTTTTTATTGCATCAGATCTTTTGTTTTGTTAATTTCTATCCAGTTTAGTAGTTCACTTGAATATATATTGGTGGTTTTATCTCCATTTGTTCCATCTTACAGCACTGTATCTTCATTATATTAAACGTAGTTATTATGATGTTATAATACAATTTGTCTACTAAAAAACTACACATTATCTACAATCTGGAAACACTCAATGTCGTGATCGTATATCATTTTGTAGTTGAATATGTATATAATTTGTATGAAATACCTAACAGTTGTAGGTAATTTCTGTACTGGAACTGTCAGTTCAAGTTAAATTACATAATAAACAGAAGGAATAATATCTCAATCATAAAAATAGATTATATATAAATTATCTACAACTTATCTACAAATTATCTACAATCTACAAATTAACTACAATTTGTCTATAATTTATCTACAATCTGGAAACACTGTTTATTACAATTTTTTTTTTTTTTTGTAGTTGTATTGTAGATAATACATATTAACAGTTATCTACAATATATCAAAAACAAATTTAGATGCTTGACACAATACATAAAATCATGTTAACAAACACATAAACAAAGTGAAATTAACTACATTATAATCTTTAAAAACTTAAACGATTACACACAAAATTCTATTTATTTGAACACACTAACAGTTATTTTGAAATAATATTCTAACTACATGATATTTATTTCTTTTTGGGCGCATTCTTGCAAGATCTTTTGTTATTCCCTTCACCTCCACAGTTTCCACATGACACCTTGTACTTCTTTGACTTTAGTTCATCATATGTTTTGTATCTTTCCTTTTGCGGTCTTCATGGCTGCCTTTTCTCTCCTGTAGTTGGTCCAAATTCTACAAAATATTGCCTACAAATTCTCGTAGATATAACAAAAAAATTGCCTACAAAATATTGTAATGTATCTACTATCTACATTACAAAATATATCTACAAAATATTTGCAATGTATCTACATTATAAATTGCCTACAAAATAACTACAAAGTATCTACATTTTATAAACTGCCTACAAAATAACTACAAAGTATCTACATTTTTACCTGATGCATCCATTGTGATTGCTGTAAGCATAATCCCCCTGTAGGCTGACTTTAAGAATGTCCCATCAACCACTATTATTGGCCTACAATGTTGCCAACCACTTATTAATGTACAAAGAGCAACAAATGCATATAAGAAGCATTCATCAGTTGTCTTCTTCAATTTAACAACTGAACCAGGATACGTCTTCTCAAGAATATAAAAATATTTTGGTAATTTGCTGTAGGAGTCAGCAGGATGCCCTTTCAAAAACTGTAAAGCCTTTTCCTTTGCTCTCCATGCTTGCATGTAGCTTAGGTTCACTCTGTGTTCGTACAACATGTTAGTTTGTATGTCCTTTGGTGTGTAAACTGTCTTAGGATCACAATACTTTGGAATGACCATGTTACCAACTACAGATGCAGTACGTTTGCGCTGTATGAATGTATCGTCCATTAAGGAGCATGTGTGTTGTCGGTTGAAACTCCTGATCTTGAACATTGCAGAATCATTAATTGATGTTGCCTTGAAGTGCCAATTACAGTTTTCACCAACGCATATAAGCCAGTAGCTACAAAAAAAATATAATTTTAATACAGGTTATAAATGTAGATGTAACAAAAGGACTGTTTTAACATAAAGTAACACAATATACAATATAACTACACTTCATCTAAAATGTTTAAAAAATACATATCTCAAGGAAAAGACTGTTTATAATGATCAGTTCACCACTAATATCTTCATACCTTCTGTGGCTAGATCTTTAACTCTGAATTGGAACTTGTGCATCACAGAATAGTGCTTCATTGCAGTTGCTACAGTTTGCTTGTCTTGATACACATATCCTTCTTCAATTGCACTTTGTGTACCTTCAGTTATTATTTCACTTTGATATTCCTCTATAACGGGAGAGGATTTGATCACGCTCAACTATGTCTAATAAAAGACTAAACGGGCGTTGCAAATATAATCCGGGGTATTATGCCCAGAGTCGATCCCACAGGGAATTTACGTATCAATCAAGTCTTTAGAATACGCAACTTTTACTCAATCAATTCTCTCAAGACTTTTTAATATAAATTGGTGGTGTTTTACTAGTTCTACTGACAATAATAATAACTTGAAATTACTAACAATGTGTTGTAAATAATGATGATAAAGGTCTAAGGTTATGGTTTCCCCCATTGGTGAACTTACTTCTCGCATACTTCATATAGTTTGATTAGTTGTCTCTATCAATCATGAACACTCTATCTACCATAAATATCTCTCAAGTAATTATGATACTTTACTAGATGCACTCTCTCAAGTTACGCTAGCTAGATTGTATTAAAGTTCACTTTAGATTGCACNATTAATATCACCACAAGTTGGTCCCCCAACGGGTTCCACCAAAACCCTAGATTAAGAAAGTTAGCTACTCATATTCATAAATATCAAATCTAAAATAACTTTCATAATTGAATTACAGAGTAATGAACTAAGGAGATAAAATCAGTGTTTTTGATTTGCTCAATAGTAATCCACAGGTTTTTCTTCACTTTGATGACTTCCTCTCTTCGAAATCCTTCGAATCCCTCGAATCCCTCTTCAAGTTATGTTTTCGGGGTCTCTATATATGTTTAGGACGAACCCTAAACGTGTAGGAGACTTCTATTCCAACCGGGAAACACTTAAACTCGTCAAAACTCGGAACTGACCGAACTTGGGACCCCGGGCGTTTGGGCTCAAACGCCCCCTTAAGGCCAGGGCAGGCCTGACGTTTGGGCTCTAACGCCCCCCTAACGCCAAGGGCTTCCTGGCTTTAGGGGCCAAACGCCCCCTTAACGCCAGGGGCTGCCTGGCTTTAGGGGCCAAACG
>ML352482.1:0-24393 GCA_005239505.1 Nicotiana paniculata | reverse complement strand
ATATATATATATATATATATATATATATATGTATGTATGTATTTTTTTTTCAAGTTTTTTCTTGGTAAGTATTCTGCTCTTGCTTTTCATGGTTTCGAAGATGTGGCTGAAATTTTTTATAATAGTTACTGTATTTTGTGGATGAAAGAAAAAAGGGGAACTTTTGGTTGCTTTGGAGGCATCTAACCGGAAAGTTTGATAACCTTAGAAGAGGTTTAATTGGAAGGTCTTTTGGTTGTCTTTGTTATGTACTTGTGTTGTAGTGACAAGCTATGGTGATCTTGGTTGGCAATCTAACTGGATATATTTTTTGTTGTAAATACTAATGAGCTATGAAGGGCTGAGCTAATGATTTTTGTGTTTTTGAAGGAAGAACTTTTGCACTCTTGTGGATAAGATATGATGATTGTAATATATGTCAAAGCTATGTAGGTTGCTGCTTTTAAATGCTTGACTTTCATGTGTTTTTAATCTTACAAAATGCTTACCTTGTCATGAAAGTGATGCATATCTAAGTACTCACATGCACTTTGGTAATTTAGTCTTAGAAAGATGCTTCTTGACTTGTTCTCTTGTAGCAGTAAAACTACATAAATCTTATAGAAGGTGATAAGTGTTGAATGCTTATTTTCTTTGTTTTTACCAAAGTGTGATAAAATGTGATAAGTGCACTTATCCTTTTGTGATAATATATATGTTATCGCCTCTGTGTTAAAACTCAGAAAATCAGAAGAACTGCTAGAAAAAATAGAAAATATATAAACGATAAGAAATATTCCGAGTCCACAATTTCCTTGTGTGTCCTTAAGGAATTTTAACCCCCTCACAAGTTGCCAAAGTAATGGATTAAATCCTCCTAGGATGAAACGGAATAACCTTCCTGCAACAGTGGCAATACAAACTGCAGGATACCAACAAACTCAAAGAACGGAGCAAGCTCACACTTGCGAATTTGAGAGAGAGAGACTGCGAAGTAGAATGCAGTATTCAGTATGGAATTCTCGATTTTTCAGTGTATGGAAAAAGAAGCCATGCCTCAGAATTTATAGGCAACTATTGGAAGAGGTGTGATGTCTGTTCAGGAAAAAGCGTCTGTTCAGGAAGGAAAACAACGTTCAGCTCCTTTTAAGAGCTCTAAGAAGTGATCCTATATTTATACACACAAGTGTAGTTGTCTTTCACCAATGTGGTGCAAAGTGCACTTGATTCAAATTTTCATTTCCCTCCATTTTATTTTCCACCATTTCCCAATTCACACTCTTAGACTTTTAAGCCCAATGCTTAAAGTCTTTAAGCCCAATGCTTAAAGTCCAACAATATATATATATATATATAAAAACTGAGCGTGAGCATATATTACATAAGTGTCATGTAAAGAGCCAGCATCAAATTACCAAAGAACAATAAGTAGGTTTCCCTTTGAACTTTCCGTAGTGAACATATGTCGGATATACTCGGTCAATCGGTAGATTTGATATCTTTGAACCGTCGAACTTTAGTGTATACCTANATATATATATATATATATATATATATATATATATATATATATATATATATAAAGACATACACACTATTAGAAAAATTAGAGACCCTAAATATTTATTTATTTAGTCTTTTTTCTTTAAAGAAAGAAAATAAGTTTAATATATTTACTAAAAGGAAAATATTATATGTTACTACTAATGATTACTTAAAAGATTAAAGAGATCGGAAGAAAATAGTTTTGAGTTTAACGTCGTCAGCTCGACTTATTTTAAAAATTAGGCACAAAGGATTGTTGAAGTGTAACGACCCGACCGGTTGTTTTGGGTTATCGGACCCCGTTCCCCTAAATGAAACTCTCCATAGCGACTTATTGTGATTTATGACTTGCGGGGGGCGGGTGGTCCGGGATTCAGAAATGTTTAGAGCAATATTGAAACACTTGGTTCCTTAAGGTTGGCCTTTAAGGCCAAGTTTGACTTCGGTCAACATTTTAGGTAAACGATCTCGGAATCGAGTTTCGACGGTTCCGGTAGCTTCGTATGATGGTTCGGACTCAGGCATTTGTTCGAAATGAGTTTCGGATGACCCGGGAGCGTTTCAGCGCCCAATATTGAAATAAGAGTTCCTTAAGTTCCTATTTGTGGTTTGGGACGTGTTTTTGAGTTATCGAGGTCCAAACGGAATTCCGAGATCGGGAATAGTTCCGTTATGTCATTTATGACTTGCCTGCAAAATTTGGTGTCATTCCGAGTAGTATAGGTCTGTTCGGCGCGTTGTTAACGAAGTCAAGAAAACTTAAAGTTCCTCAGTTTGGTTCTAGGGGTTTTGAGGTGTGATTTTGAGTTTTAGCGTTGTTTTGGGAGTTCCGGAGGCTCGATCGAGTCCGTATTATGATTTGGGACTTGTTGGTATATTTGGAAGGGGGCTCGGGTGGGCCCAGGTGCCTCCAGGACACCACACGAGGCCAAAAACCAGCTGGAATAGTTGCTGGTGCACATGTTCTAGTGTGACCGCAGGTGCGGTTGCCCAGTCGCAGGTGCGGGACCGCTCCTACGGTCCCAACCTCGTAGGTGCGACCCTCAGCGGGCAGCCCATTTCTCGCAGGTGCGGACAAAGTTCCGTAGGAGCGGAGCCGCGGGTGCAGTCCCCTCTCCGCAGGTGCGGGCCCAGGCTTCCTCGTCCATTTCCGCAGGTGCGAGCCTTTGCTCGCAGGTGTGAGACTGCAGGTGAGGTCCTCGAGCCGCAGGTGCGCAACCACTGTCAAGCAGTGTGTTTCTTTAAAATACGGGATTCTTCATTGTTTCTTCATTTCTTCCTCCATTAGAACACTTTGAGAGCTTGGGAAAAGGGATCCACGACCCAACCACCGAAAGGTAAGTAAATTCTATCCTAAAGTTGGTTAATGCATGCATTCTTAGTAGGATCTAACTACTTAATTAGTGAAAAATTTAGGAATTTGGGTAGTAATCTAGGGCCTTCAAGAATTTAGAAAATTACCCATGAATTGGCTATGAAGTCATACAAAAACCATATATTAATGATCCTTAGGCTATGGGTGAGTGTTTCCTTCGAAAATTTTTGGCCGAGCATGCGGGCCCGGGGTTTGATTTTAGAATTCTTCAAGAATGATGAATTTGACTTAGTGTAGGAGGATTTCCATACTTTGAGCATAAATTGATGTATTTGTATAACATTTGGCTAGTTACGAGTCCTCGAGTGTAGAGTTCGGAGTGTCGGGCGCGTTCTTGGTCCGGGGAGTAGATTCGACACGAGGTGAGTCTCCTTTCTAACCTTGTAAGAGGGAACTGTCCCCCTAGGTGCTTTAAATGACTATGTGCTAATGTTTGTGGGGGATACGTACGCGCAAAGTGATGATAGTCCGTACGTAGCGACTATTATTGTTATGTCCGGGTAGTTAGGCCTACACCATGCCTTATGTTTTCCTTGAAATGAACTATATGCTTAGTGAATTAATGTTACATGCGGCTTGTTTCCCTGAGATCATGGAATTCAAGTAACTTTAAGGAATTGATCACGAAAAGTAATTTATAAAGAATAAATGTGTGGATTGTGTGTGCATGTGACTGCTTCGCAATTTACATTCCGCGAGCGGAGTGTTATTTCCCCCCACTCTCATGGGAGCGAGCCGTACGCCACGGCGATATTGAAAGATATATATTATGGTTCGGGCCGTTCGACCCTCGACAGTGCAGATATGATCATTATGATGGCTCATGCCAGTTGTCCTTATCATGTATGCGCATGTTAAATTGTTAAGAATTCTTTTATGGATTTTGAGTGGTCAAATATATTTTTAAAGGAAATAAAAGAATAATAAAGTAGAAATTGTATATTTACTTCCAGTATTTATGTGAATTACTGTTATTTTAAATGTTTACTGCTTTTATCATCTTTGTATGTCTGTTACTGATATTATATCTTTCCAATCATTTGGTTGGACCTTAGTGAGTATCAAGTCGACCTCTCGTCACTACTTCTTAGAGGTTAGGCGGGATACTCACTGGGTACATATTTGTTTATGTACTCATGCTACACTTCTGTACTTAATTGTACAGGTTCTGAGGCTGGTGCATCTGGTTATCAGACCGGAGCTCGATTCTGATCATAGTTGGACCTGACTTCACGGTGAGCTTCTTCTCCTGACGATCCTCGGCAGCACCATCGAGCTTTCTTTTTCTTATTTCCCGTCTATTCCTTTTAGACAGTGGGACTGTATATTATATCTTTTGTATATTCTGTTAGTATGCCCGTAGGACTTGTGACACTAGTTCCTGGCATACACGTAGTGGTTATTTTGGTTTGCGGGTTTGTATATATATATATATATATTGGCTCAATCCTCTTTACGACTGCTTTTGGTTAAAAATGGCTTACTATCTTTTTCAACTAATGTTTTGAACTTTAAAACTTGGCACGTGTTGGGATGTTTAACCAAGTATGGAAAAAATCCTTAGTAATTTAAGTGTGGGATTGCCTAACCTCGGTGTTGGGCGCCATCACGACCTGAGTTAGTTTTTGGTCGTGACATGAAGCCTGTTTATTGAAGAATCTGCTGATATAAGGTTTCAAACGATGACCATTTACTTTGAATTTGTCTCCCCCGTCTGTATGTTGTATTTCAATGGCACCATAAAAGGGTCACTTCTATTACTGTATATGGTCCTATCCAACGTGACTTAAACTTTCCTGGGAATAATCTCAATCTGCTATTGTACAACAAAACTTGATCTCCAACTTTAAAATCTTTGTGGCGGATGAGCTTGTCATGCCATTTTTTTTGTTTCCTTGTACAATTTAGCATTTTCGTATGATGTAAGTCTGAACTCTTCCAACTCATGAATTTACAATAGACGATTTTTACCTGCATCTGGCAGGTTTAGATTTAATAATTTTATAGCCCAATATGCTTTATGTTCTAATTCCACAGGTAAATGACAAGCTTTCCCAAAAACTAGTCTATATGGAGAAGTGCCTATGGGAGTTTTATAAGCAGTTATGTACGCCCATAAAGCATCATCCAATTTTAAAGACCAATCTTTTCGAGAAGAACCAACAGTTTATTCTAAAATCCTTTTTAATTCTCTGTTGGAAACTTTTACTTGCGTGCTTGTTTGAGCATGGTATGGAGTTCCTGTTTTATGAGTTACTCCATATTTTAGTTAAATTGTCTATTTATAAAATGAGTTCCTTGATCACTTATTATAACTCGTGGAGTTCCAAATCTAGAAAAAATATTTTTCTTGAGAAAAGCACAAAAAATATGAGCATCATTTTTTCTAGTAGCAATTGCTTCTACCCATTTTGAAACATAGTCAACAACTACCAAAATATATTCATATCCGTTTGAAGGAGGAAAAGGACCCATAAAATCAATGCCCCATACGTCAAATATTTCACACACAAAAATAGAGTTAAGAGGAATTTCATCCCTTTTTGAGATGTTACCGATTCTCTGGCATTTATCGCAAGTGGCGACATAATTCCTTGCATCTTTAAATAGAGTAGGCCAGAAAAATCCAACTTCAAGTACTTTAGCTGCTGTCTTTCTTCCTCCATAGTGTCCTCCTACAGCCCCATCATGGCAGTGACTTAAGATGTTGTTTATTTCTATCTCTGGCACACATCTCCTGATTATGTCATCTGCACAAAATTTAATCAAGTAAGGATCTTCCCAGTAATAATGTCTTACTTCTTTTTTAAGTTTTTTCTTTTGTTCATAAGAAAGATCTTTTGGAATCCATCCTCCGGCCAAATAGTTGGAAATATCAGCAAACCAAGGTGGTCGATTTATAACGGTTGTGACTGAAAATATATGTTCATCGGGAAATCCTTCTTTGCTATCTTCTATCTCAGTAGGAGGATTTTCCAGACGAGACAAATGATCAGCTACTTGATTCTCAGAACCTTTTCGATCTTTTATTTTAAGATCGAATTCTTGTAAAAGGTGTATCCATCTTAGCAATCTGGGTCTAGAATCTTTCTTTGCTAAGAGATACTTTAAAGCTGCATGATCAGTATAAATTTTAACCTTTGTTCCTATCAAATAGGAACGAAATTTGTCAAACGCAAATACTACTGCTAGTAGTTCCTTCTCAGTTGTAGCATAATTATTTTGTGCTTCCTTGAGGGTTCTACTGGCATAGTAAATAGTCCTAAAATCTTGTCTCTCTTTTGTCCCAATATCGCTCCAACTGCTATATCACTTGCATCATACATTATTTCAAATAGTTCGCTCCAAACAGGAGAAACAACAATTTGAGCATTAGTCAAATGTTCCTTGAGAATCTCAAATGCTTTTGTGCAATCATCTGAAAATTAAAACTTCACATCTTTCATCAGTAGGTTAGTCAGAGGTTTTGAGATTTTTGAAAAATCTTTTATAAACCTTCTATAAAAACCTGCATGCCCTAAGAAACTCATAATTCCTTTAATAGTGGTAGGAGGGGGTAATCCTGCTATAAGATCAGTTTTAGCCTTATCAACTTCTATCCCTTTAGCAGAAATTTATGTCCTAAAACAATTCCCTTTGTTACCATGAAATGACATTTTTCCCAATTAAGAACTAAATTTGTTTCTTCACATCTTTTAAGCACCAAAGTTAAATGATAGAGACAATCTTCAATTGGTTTACCAAAAAGTGTGAAATCATCCATAAATACTTCAAGAAAATTTTCATTCATATCCAAGAAAATTGCCGACATGCAACGCTGAAATATAGCAGGAGCATTGCATAGTCCAAATGGCATTCTTCGGTAAATTTCATGACCCTAAATCCTAACAGGCCGTGATGACGTTTATCGTGGAACTAGGCTATCCAACCACCTCATTACTACTCGCTTGTTCATATTATAACAGTTCAATATCAATAATAACAGCAAACAAAATATAATATAATTACTTTAAGTCTTTGCGCCCCCAATAAATATCTGACACTCTGAACAAATCTCCCAAGACTGGAGTCAATAGTCATGAGCATCTACGAAAATAAATCTAACTCTCATATATACTATAATATATGTCTCTGAATCAAGTGCTAAAACATAATAAGAAAGGGAAGTGGAGAAGCTGTGGACGCTGCACAGCTACCTCGAAATCCCGTGAACCTGCAACTACGAGCCAGGACAGCTACTGCTTGGGATCGTCACCTGAATCTGTGCACAGAGGCATAGAGAGTCTTTATGAGTACGCCAACTCAGTAGTAATGAAAATAAATCACAGTCTGAGAATTATAAAACACACAGTACAAATACACAATTTCACAAAACTAGTAAAACACCAAGTCACCATGTAGTATTCATCAAATACATAAGTTCGAAATCAGTTTCCAAAAATCCTTTGAAACGAGTGTATATCAGTGTATCTCAGTAAAATTCTCAGCAAAAGCCAATTTGATAACGAAGTAAATCATAGTTCGAAAACTTAGTAAAATCATCACAAATCTACCCCTCGGGCCAAAATCATTTCTCGTAACAGTTGCCCCTCAGGCAGTCTCTCAATGACTCAGTAACAATCATCGCTCAATATCAATCATCACTCAGTATCAGCCCCGGGGGCAATAATCATCACTCAATAGGTACCTGCGCTCACTAGGGGTGTGTACAGACTCCGGAGGGGCTCCTACAACCCAAGCGCTATAACAACATAAGGCCTCAAAGCCTCCTCACAATATAGGCCTGAAAGCCTCCTCACAATATAGGCCTGAAAGCCTCCTCACCTCTCACATAAGGCCTGAAAGCCTCCTCACCTCTCATATAAGGCCTGAAAGCCTCCTCACCTCTTACATAAGTCCTGAAATCCTCCTCACTATATAGGCCTGAAAGCCTCCCTCATATAAGTCCTGAAAGCCTCCTCACAATATAGGCCTGAAAGCCTCACTCAGTCAGACACTCTCAATTTGCCCTTCGGCCATAAACATACCGGGTTCTCGACTCAAAACAGTGTTCCATTTTTAAATAAATAGTATCAAAATACTCTGAGTGTCAAAACAATTTACCGAGGAAGGACGGAGTGAAAAATCATAACATATCAGTGAGGAAAATATAGTAAACACAACCCCCAAGGGGAAAACAGATCGGCACTAGTCCCCAAACACGACTTACAGCCCAAATCATATCATAATAAGATAATACTAATTAAGCGTAGGCTTAAAATTCGGTTTAGCAACTCAATAGTCACATAAAATAGGAAGATATTTCCAACGTTTCAACCTTTGCATTTCAAAACCCGTGAAATGGTGCATAGTCCGG
Source organism: Nicotiana paniculata (assembly GCA_005239505.1). Taxonomy (NCBI): domain Eukaryota; kingdom Viridiplantae; phylum Streptophyta; class Magnoliopsida; order Solanales; family Solanaceae; genus Nicotiana; species Nicotiana paniculata. The sequence continues at coordinate 16,138 of ML352482.1, read as the reverse complement.
GGTTTCATACCCTCAGGACAGGATTTAAAGACATTACTTACCTCAAAACTAGCCCGGAACTATTCCGCAACACGCTTGCCTCTCGAATCAACTTTCGAAGGCTCCAAATCTATCAAGTTCAAATTTTTATCATGAATTTATGCTTAAGGAACGAATTACAATCGAAAGATATCAAATTTAGCTAAAAAATCCGAAATTGGTCAAAACCCAACCCCCGGGCTCGCGTCCCGAAACTCAAAATTTTTATACAAAACTGTTCTTCCTCATCTCACGAGTCCGTACATATAAGGAACACTAAAATCGGAGTTCGTTTGACCCCTCAAATCAATCCCTAAAGGTCTCATAATCTCAAGCCCTAAACCCACCTTTTTCTACTGATTTTCATGAATTAAATGCTGATATTATGTTCTATAATCACCCATAAACGAGTTTTAATGATCAAAACACTTACCTCTATGAAGAACAATGATTTCCTTTCTTAAAAATCGCCTCAAAAGCTTCTTCCCGTTCAAAAATTGGAAGAAAACTCAGAGTGCTCGTGATATATATAATGTTCACGTGTTTTACTGCTCCCGATGGATTTCTTGTGAAATTCTAATTAATTTAGGCTTTTGAATCACTCAATTTGACCTTATAATAAAGGAGATATATAGGTTTTAAGATTTGCAAATAGTACAGGCTTTTAATACGCCGTCAAGGGTAATTTCGTAGTTAACCTGAAAATTCTGGCAACCTTGGTAGAATGGCCATAAAATCCTCATACGATGTCCAAATTCGACGATTCTTTTTGCTACGGGTCCGTAATTGCGATACGGATATAAATATTCATTCAAAACAGTTATAGGATCTCATTTGTTCAATATGATATTATTTATGCTTGAAGAAACGACGTCGAAGCATAAGAAAAACGAGCACAACGCAGCCCAAACTTATCTGAAACTCACTCGAGCTCCTCGGGACCCCGTACGAACATACTAACAAGTCCCATTACATAACTTGAACTTAGGCAAACCTTCGAAACACCCAAAACAACACCAAAACACCAGATCTACGCGAATTCAAGCCTAAGAACTTCTAAATCTCCAACTTTCGCCAATTCAAGCCTAATTCTACATCGGACATCACAAAATTATTCTGAACACACTCCTAATTCGAAATCACCTAACGAAGCTATCCGAGCAATAAAATCCGGATTCCGAGGTCGTGTACCAATAAGTCAACTCTCAGTTGACTTTTCCATCTATAAAGCTATTTTTAAAGACTAAATGTCTCAATTCTCACTACAACCATTCTGGACCTGAGCCAACCGACTCTAACACATCATAAACAGCATAACCAACCCATGAAAAGGAAATAACAACAATAATAATGTAAATTCTACGGAACGATCGACCGGGTCGTTACATTCTCCCCCACTTAAACATACGTTCGTCCTCGAACGTGCCCAGAGTTGTTCCAAAAACCACCAAAATTGATGTGTAACCTACCATGCACATATTCGGAGATGATTTCACGTCACCCTGACCCATATAAGTCTAATAGCACAGCACATTTGAAATTTTGAAGTCCAATCTTGACCCCTAAACCTTAGAACTACATTTTCACATCTGAATCAATTTACAAGATCAAAATCCCAAAACTATAAACTGAATAAGTCTGAGAATACTGTAACAAGTCATATCTGTAACCCAAGATGAAATACCATGATCCACTGCATGACTCAAGCACTCGTGGCGATAACTCTAATCACAACAGTTGCTTTTAACAACCCAATACCGGTAAATAACCTCTTATCAAGCAAAGCCTCGTTCTAACCCTTTCATATACTACCAATGATGAAGGGAACACACAGAAACTAGTAACCATTCGTCTGATCAACATCAATGCCACTATACCATCCAGAGCCATAACTTGTGCAACTCGTGCACTCAATAACAACATCCCAAAACCTCAATTTATAAAATAAAGAAGACTCACACGAGAGGACTATCCTGCCACTAACACTTACCACACCGCATCATGCTAAAAACCTGGTACACATCATGAAACCATATCACACAAATCCGACACCAAGGATCATACCTCTACCTAACTCAGCTGCAAAGCGTGATCCCATCCAACCGCTGGACCACATGACATACTCGAAGCCACCTTGCTCAAATCAATAACCATGCGAAATTCGGCATCAATTACTCAAAGTGCATTGCTATAACCACGGAAAATCGGACGATACCATGCCACCCAAACCGAAAAGAACATAACCAACATGTCTCAATCCTGCAACACCCAATTACTTACCTTACTCAAATCTCGCTATAAAGCCCCGATAGAACCGCAACCTATGCACCTATAACCAACAATCACAATCCCTCGAAACACCGAAAGGCAACTCATAGATCACTCCAAAACATGAATAGGCTCAACGACAATCGAATGGTACATCCCTCAATAATAGCAATTCGGAGTCAAAAATTCCAACTCGGTGCAGACCACACACCCATACTAGCATACCAATAACTCTAAGTCAACTCTGTTCACCCACAACAGGTAGATAACTCTCCGAACGTTCATAATGACTCAATCATGACATATACTAAAATCTGACTAGCTTTGCTCGCATCCTCGTAGTTCACAACTACAAAAATAATCTGTTCGTGAAAACTCCCAGTCTCAAAATCCATGAGGCGCACCAATTACCATATCTGATCCCAATTCCACCACTCAAATATATAACACATCCCTGATGCTCAATCATTCCACGAGGGATACCCCCATAATTCCTCTGTGTCACCAAGATACCTTGAATATCAGCAGTTGATCCAACAAGAGAGCGTCGTAACACCAATGAAGCACCCTTATTCGAACACATTGCCTTAAACACATTGTCCTTAATGAATGTATACTCTCATCCAGCCACCCCAATAGTGGTATCCTTTACCTAATCATCTGAAACTGCCAGTTCTGACCTTTCTTCCAGAACTGAACCGTGACCTCACATATGCCACTCTCCACTATACACAAAATAGCGCATACCCCATGCCATCCTATGATAAATATGAGAACTTCATGCTCCCTTCCTAGCCACAAACAACTATGTACCCAACTAGCCAAGAACTTTCCATTTGATCCCATCTAGAAGCAAAATCACTATACATCACATGGCCCTCACGCCAGTAGAAATATACATCTCTAACCGTGGTAGAAACCATAAAGAACTCCCGAATCACACTTATACAACACCAAACTACCAGGACTGAATCCTTCTAACTCAACCAAGCTATGCATGCCACCAAATTCCAAGAGAATTGCTAATAAACACCTATATCAACTCATTACCTTATAAACACCCAAAGAACTAACCATATCCCTTATCATGCCGATCCGACCTACTACCAAGCTGTCCTATTTACCCGAGTTCCTTCTGACTTACTTTTGAATTGATACCTCTTCTTGCCATAATACTGCAATTCTCAATCCCGACTCACCGCACGGAATCCAAGCATAAAAATATACCGTCTAAGGCTCGTAAGCCGCTGAATACTCCCTCAATTATCCCCAAATGCACCATATTAGAAATACTTACCCTGAAGAGACTTCCTGCGAATTTAAAGTCATTACCTTCACTTTCCTGATACTGATGGATAGAATCCATGATAATGCAAATACATCACAAGCCTTGACACCTTCCCCGTAAATCTCAGTTCTAGCCCTTCTCTCACCTTGAAGATCCTCGATCTCTACATATAACCTTGAATCCGTCTGAACCAATCTCAAACGTCATTTACTATACGCAATTTCAATTACACTAACCAAGTAAACTGAACAACCTGACCCCGCTTGCAATCCACATACTAGGAAAGTAATCCACACCCTAGAAGCAACAAACACACTCATACATTGCACACTCTACACTTACCAGTACAAATCCATCATTCAACGAATTCCACTATTCGTAAAGTACATTACAACTTGTATCGAAGAAATTTCCATCACTCGAGTCATTCCTAGACTCCACCTCTGTAGGTCATAATTGATTCACCAACATAACTCGAACCGAAACCAATACAACACACAATCGTGTAACCTACTTATCACTATCGGACTCCCACACTTGGCTCAAAGCCAAATATCAAGACAAACAATAACTCACGATGCCCATACACTATCACTGACACCATACTGTGGTGAGGTTCAACTAAATACTCTATAAGCTTATATGACCCAAACCATCTAACACTCAAATAAATGCAAATCTCGCATCCACCATTGTAATGGTCATGCCAACTCCCACAAGCGAGCTAAACTCAAATTACAACATACATCATCTACTGATGAAAAAGAACTTGCTACAAATAAACATAAGGGTCACACACCTCAAGACAACCCGCAGAAGATACCCCTGCCTGCTTAACCTCAAAATGATATCTCTCAATACACTTATGAAAATAATAGCTATCACATAATCACTATAACTTCCTACAGTAGAACACAACCACTGCCTGCCCTCGAGACATCCCATAAGCGGTATAAGAACCTGAAGCTGATGGCAACACTAACACTGGAGTTGTGGCCAAGGAATTCTTGAGCTTCTGGAAGCTCTACTCACACTCGTCTGACCACATAGATACCTTCACTGGACACCACGAGTTCCAAGAATGCTACTGAACTGAGCCAACAATTCACACTTGGAGAACTTCACACAAAGCTTCTCCTCCCTATGTCCTTGTAATACCATCATCAAATGCCGAGTATGCTATCCCTGGCTACGAGAGTACGGCAGGATGCCATAAATAAATACAATAACAAGGAGTTATAACAAGGCTGAATACACCAACAATCAAATATATAGACGATGTTGGGGCCTTGGTCAGCTCAAAAGACATCACAGGAACTCAGAACGTAACAGGAAAACCCACTTCACTCCACAACTAAACTGCAGAGAGGTCCTTCAATACTCATAACTCGAAGCCATATTCTAACTCAATACAGAATTCAAATAATCAATGGTTCTTGCCACATCTCCCGCCAATTCATTTTGGTCACAATCAAACAACCTGAATACATCTAACTATCCGATCACACTCACCATGTAGTCATCTAGTCATAAAGTTCCATCAATAAGGACACAAACGGACATATAAGTCCCCCAACACATGTGCTCACCCAAATGAAATCTCAACACTCAAGCCACAGACAAAATCCGGCCTCAAGTCCCTCCGACTGGCCCATTATTAACATGTTAAAAATCACATCTCACCCATGGAAGTCACAAGTCGATGATGCACAACTGATACTAAGCACTCGCGTGCGCATTCGAATACATGGAAGGAATTCGAAGAGTTACGCTTTGGATGAATAAAATGGATTTGCACGACAAGAATTCAAGAATGTGGAATGTTTCCTAAGGGTTCTGTAGCCTCTCGAAGATAAGTACAGACGTCTCCGTACTGATCCGCAAGACTCTACTAAACCTGCTCATGACTGTTGAGTCCTATGTAACCTAGAGCTCTGATACCAACTTGTCACGACCCCAAATCCTAACAGGCCGTGATGGCGCCTATCGTGGAACTAGGCTAGCCAACCACCTCATTACTACTCGCTCTTTCATATTATAACAAGTTCAATATCAATAATAACAAGAAACAAAATATAATATAATTACTTTAAGTCTTTGCGCCCCCAATAAATATCTGACACTCTGAACAAACCTCCCAAGACTGGAGTCAATAGTAATGAGCATCTACAAAAATATATCTAACTCTCATATATACTATAATGTATGTCTCTGAATCAAGTGCTAAAACATAATAAGGAAGGGAAGTGGAGAAGCTGTGGACGTTGGACAACTACCTCGAAATCTCGTGAACCTGCAACTACTAGCCAGGACAGCTACTGCTCAGGATTGTCACCTGAATCTGTGCACAGAGGCACAGGGAGTCTTTATGAGTACGCCAACTCAGTAGTAATGAAAATAAATCACAGTCTGAGAATTATAAAACACACAGTACAGATACACAATTTCACAAAACTAGTAAAACACCAAGTCACCATGTAGTATTCATCAAATACATAAGTTCGAAATCAGTTTCCAGAAATCCTTTGAAACGAGTGTAATATCAGTGTATCTCAGTAAAATTCTCAGTAAAATCCAGTTTGATAACGAAGTAAATCATAGTTTGAAAACTTAGTAAAATCATCACAAATCTGCCCCTCGGGCCAAAATCATTTCTCATAACAGTTGCCCCTCAGGCATTCTCTCAATCACTCAGTAACAATCATCGCTCAATATCAATCATCACCCAGTATCAGCACCGCGGGCAATAATCATCACTCAATAGGTACCTGCGCTCACTAGGGGTGTGTACAGACTCCGGAGGGGCTCCTACAGCCCAAGCGCTATAACAACATAAGGCCTGAAAGCCTCCTCACAACATAGGCCTGAAAGCCTCCCTCATATAAGGACTGAAAGCCTCCTCACCTCTCATATAAGGCCTGAAAGCCTCCTCACCTCTCATATAAGGCCTGAAATCCTCCTCACCTCTTACATAAGGCCTGAAAGCCTCCTCACAATATAGTCCTGAAAGCCTCCCTGATATAAGGCCTGAAAGCCTCCTCACAATATAGGCCTGAAAGCCTCACTCAGTCAAACACTCTCAATTTGCCCTTCGGCCATAAACATACCGGGTTCTCGACCCAAAACAGTGTTCTATCTTTTAATAAATAGTATCAAAATACTCTGAGTGTCAAAACAATTTACCAGGGAAGTACGGAGTGAAAAATCATAACATATCAGTGAGGAAAATATAGTAAACACAACCCCCAAGGGGAAAACAGATCGGCACTAGGCCCCAAACACGACTTACAACCCAAATAATATCATAATAAGATAATACTAATTGAGCGTAGGCTTAAAAGTCGGTTTAGCAACTCAATAGTCACATAAAATAGGAAGATATTTCCAACGTTTCAACCTTTGCATTTCAAAACCCGTGAAATGGTGCATAGTCCGGGGTTTCATACCCTCAGGACATGATTTAAAGACATTACTTACCTCAAAACTAGTCCGGAACTTTTCCGCAACATGCTTGCCTCTTGAATCAAATTTCGAAGGCTCCAAATCTATCAAGTTCAGATATGCTTAAGGAACGAATTACAATCGAAAGATATCAAATTTAGCTAAAAAATTCGAAATTGGTCAAAACCCGACCCCCGGGCCCGCGTCCCAAAACTCAATTTTTTTTATACAAAACTGTTCTTCCTCATCTCACGAGTCCGTACATATAAGGAACACTAAAATTAGAGTTTGTTTGACCCCTCAAATCAATCCCTAAAGTTCTCATAATCTCAAGCCCTAAACCCACCTTTTTCTACTGATTTTCATGAATTAAATGCTGAGATTATGTTCTATAATCACCCATAAACGAGTTTTAATGATCAAAACACTTACCTCTATGAAGAACAATGATTTCCTCTCTTAAAAATTGCCTCAAAAACTTCTTTCCGTTAAAAAATTGGAAGAAAACTCGGACTGCTCGTTATATATATATATATATACTTTTCACGCGTTTTACTGCTCCCAATGGATTTCTTGTGAAATTCTAATGGATTTAGGCTTTAGGATCACTCAATTTGACCTTATAATGAAGGAGATATGTAAGTTTTAAGATTTGCAAATAGTGCAGGTTTTTAATACGTCGTTAGGGGCAATTTCGTAATTATCTTAAAAAATCTGGCATCCTTGGTAAAATGGCCATAAAATCCTCATACGATGTCGAAATTCGACGATTCTTTTTGCTATGGGTCCGTAATTACGATACAGATATAAAGGTTCATTCAAAACAGTGATAGGAGCTTATTTGTTCAATATGATAACATTTATGCTTGAAGAAACGACGTCGAAGCATAAGAAAAACGAGTACAACGCAGCCCAAACCTATTCGAAACTCACTCGAGCTACTCGGAACCCCGTACGAACATACTAACAAGTCCCATTACATAACTTGAACTTAGTCGAATATTCGGAACACCAAAAACAACACCAAAACACCAGATCTACGTCGAATTCAAGCCTAAGAACTTCTAAATCTCCAACTTTCACCAATTCAAGCCTAATTCTACATCGGACATCAAAAAATTATTCTGAACACACTCCTAAGTCCCAAATCACCTAACGAAGCTATCCGAGCCATAAAATCCGCATTCCGAGGTCGTTTACCAATAAGTCAACTCTCAGTTGACTTTTCCAACTATTAGGCTATTTTTAAAGACTAAATGTCTCAATTCTCACTACATCCATTCTGAACCCGAGCCAACCGACTCTAACACATCATAAACAGCATAACCAACCCATGACAAGGCAGTAACAACAATAATAATGTAAATTCTACGGAACGACCGACCGGGTCGTTATAGTAAGCATATGTACCTTAGGGGCATGTGAATGTGGTTTTCTCTTGATCTTCTGGAGCAATTGGTATCTGATTATACCCAAAATATCCATCAAGAAAATAGTAAAAACCATGGCCTGCAACTCTTTCAAGTATTTGATCAATATAGGGCAAAGGAAAATGATCTTTCCTTGTGGCATCATTAAGTCGTCTGTAATTAATACAAACTTTCCATCCTGTGAATGTTCTAGTAGGTATGAGTTCATTATTTTTATTTTTTATTACTTTCATACCTTCTTTCTTTGGTACTACCTGTACAGGACTTACCCAAGGACTGTTAGATATTGGATAAATGATACCTGTTGTTAGAAGTTTCACCACTACTTTCTTGACGATTTCCTGCATTGCTGGGTTTAGTCTCCTTTGGGGTTGGCCTATTGGCTTATAATCATTTTCCATAAGAATTCTGCGCATACAAATAGCTGGACTGATTCCTTTGATATCAGCTATAGTCCACCCTAAGGTCGTTTTGTGTTTTCTCAGGACTCCAATCAGTTTGCTTTCCTGTTCTATAGTCAAAGAAGATGAAATAATTACTGGAAATCATTCAGTTTCAAGAAACACATATTTTAAATGAGAAGGAATTTCTTTGATTTCAATTTTTAATTGAACTCCTTCTTGTGAGACTTTCTCATTTTCTGACTCTTTTTCTAGACTTTCAGCTTGTTCTCTAATTATGGGGTTATCATCACTTATGGTACCTGACCTAGCCAAACATCTCTCCAATGAATCAGTAATTAACTGATTATCTTTGTATTCATCTACAAGGTCATCTAGTAAGTCAATCTGAAAACAAGATGATGATGACTCATCCCCAGGAAATTTTATCATTTTCTGCATGTCAAAAATTACTCTTTCCTCATCAACTCACAATATTAATTGTCCTTGATGAACATCAATAATTGCTCTTCCTGTTGCAAGAAATGGTCTACCTAAAATTAATGGTACCTCAGTATTTTCTTCCATTTCTAGCACTAAAAAATCTATTGGGAATACAAATTTTTCAACTCTGACAAAGATATTTTCAATAATTCCTTTTGGTCTCTTAGTACTTTGGTCAGCTAATTGAAGAGACGCACCAATATCTTTCATTTCACCAAGTTCTAATTTCCTGAAAATTGAAAAAGGCATTAGATTTATTGAAGCACCTGAATCACATAACGCCTTTTCAAAGTGAGTACCCCCCACGGTACAAGGAATTGTAAAGCTTCCCGGATCACCCAGTTTTTATGGGAGCTTATTTTGAAGTATGGCACTACATTTTTCCGTAAGCTTAACCACTGAAACTTCTTCCAATTTTCTTTTACTTGACAAAATTTCTTTGAGAAATCATATGAAGGAATTTGTGTCAAAGCATCTGTGAAAGGTATGTTAATGTAAAGTTGCTTCAAAATATCTAAAAACTTTGAAAACTGTTTGTCAAGCTTTTCTATTTTCAGCTTTTGGGGAAAAGGGAGAGGTACAGAGTGAGGATTTGTTATTAATTCATTTTCTTGTACATTTCTTACTTTATTCTTTTGGTCTTTTGAAAACTTAATTTCCATTTTATTCTCACCTTTATTTACCTTTTCCACTTCTTGTGGATTTCCTTCTCTATCTGCATATGGATCATCAAGAGCTTTACTTGACCGTAGAGAGATGGCTTTGAGGTGTTCTTTTGGAATTTTCTCAGTGTTTATTGGTAGAGCACCTTGAATTTGTCCAGACATGAGGATTGCTAGTTGGCTTACCTGAATTTCCCAATTCTTGATAGCTGAATGTTGACTTTCAACCTTCTCGTCAGTAGCCTTAATGAATTTGTACATCAGGTCTTCAAGGCTTTGTTGATGAGCTCTTTGGGGATGCTGCTGATATTGTTGAAAATTTTGTTGCACTCTATTTTGATTTTGAAAACTAGGTGGTCCTTGTACCTGCTGCTTTTGATTAAAAAATCTTTGAGGATTTTCAGCACCATTAGGATTACTCCATTGAAATCCCGTATGTTTTTGCGCCATGGAACTACCGAATGAGTAATTATTTCTATAACCAATCACATTTACCTGTTCCTCATTTTGTGTTGAAGCTTGACATTCATGATTCAGATGATTACCTTGACAAGCATCACAATTCTCAAGTTGGGATGATGAATTGAGCACCTACCTGAAAAGCCTCAACTTTTTGTGTTAAAGTCGCAATTTGTTGTGTCAATGAATTCAAATCTTCAACTGATTTACTCCAGCTGTTTTTTTTATAATCATTCTAGCTGAAGGCCATTGAACAGCATTTTTCGAAATTTCATTCAGCAGTTGCATTGCTTCTATAGTAGTTTTCCCCATTATTGATCCTCCTGATGCTGCATCAATTACATTTCTAGCAGAGGGTTTAAGACCATGATAAAAAATATATAAAATGTCAGGGTCTTGGGATACCATAATGTGGGCATTTTCTTAACATTGCTGCTAATCTTTCCCATGCCTGGTATACAAATTCAGTATCCTTCTGCATAAAATTATTGATTTCTTGCTTCATTTTAATTGTTTTTGCATGTGAAAAAATATTTATTAAGAAATTTTTGGGTCATTTGGTCCCATGTTGTAATGGAACCTCTTGGTAGACTTCGCAACCATGCTTTGGCTTCACCTTTTAATGAAAAAGGAAAAAGCCGCAACCTGATAGCATTTGTTGTGACTCCATTATACCTGCAAGTTTCAACTAATCAATTAAATGGGTGTGAGGATCTTCGCTCGCATCACCAGTAAACTGACATGACTGTTGAATGGTTTGAATCAAGCCTGTGCGGATCTCAAAGTTATTTGCTGCAATTGGTGATCTCCTCACACTTGATTCTCCTTCAAAATGATTTGGCATTGCATAATCACGGAGTATTCTATCACGTCGTGGTGCCACCTCATCAAACTGTTCTTCGTTCTCCATTTCCTCTGATGTGAAATTTTGAGATCGTGAGGTTTGTTCTTTTCGTAACAACTGCCAAGATTTTTGAATTTCAGGATCATATTTGACTAGTTCTTTAGAAGAGGAACGGGTCATATACTTTCTCAAATTTTTACAGAAAAGTTAAAACAATTAGATAAAAAAAATCTCAAATTAGTAGTAAAATAATTGATCTGTAGTAGAATTTAGCCAATCCCCGGCAACGACGCCAAAAATTTGACGAGTCTCAGTATATGAGTTTTTAAACTTGTACTCTATCAAATTATAGTATAGAAAGATGTCGATTCCACAGAGATCGGTTTATCTATTCTACAAATTGTTCTTGTTTCAATTACTATTTGAGAGAATCGAAAAGGTTGAGTTGAGAGTTAACAAGCAAATAATGAACAAACAAATCGTAGAGAAAAGTATATTTGGTTTTAACAGATATGATGAAGATGTTGGGATCCTGATTTCACTTGATAATTCTATTAAAAATCGTATATTTATTTTTCAGTTTCTATTTCTCACACAGTGCATAAATGCCTCTCTCGATTACACTTATTTATGATTGCTTAAATTGAACAATTAATAGCACTCCTTTCGGATATACGAATTAATTGTCAAGATAGTAATATTAAAGAACCAGAAATATATACTTGAATTGAAACATGCTTTTTTCAAAGTAAGTCCCTTTCGGTTACCTTACTTTTTATAACTTGAATTTTATACTATTCGCCTCTTTCGATTTCAGAATTAGTATAAAATCAAATTATAACACAAAACAGATAGATGTGATTAAATAAATGTCAACACTTATCAACACCATTATTAACCTTATTACCTCTTCCGCCTCTCTCGATTACAAAATGAATAACAGGTTAGTTTGTGGTACAAAGAGAATAAGTGTGACTAGATTAAATAACATATAACTATAAAAGCTGGTAAAATTATAAATTGAAAGTTTCAAACCAAGCAAGTGAAACTTAAAAAATAAACTTTTACTATTATATAGAATTATCAAGATCCATCATTCTCCCAGCATAAGATAATTACTCCATACTAGATCTAGTACTGCTAAGAAAAATATTCATGTCCATTAAATAAGAAAATAGAAATATATATTCAATAAGAATAATTTCGCCTATTTAATTAAAAATAGAAACTAGAGTAATTTTCAACCTTGAAATTTATTTAGAACTGAAATGGAAGTGTATCCACTACCGTGGTCTACAAAGATGATTACAACTGAAACAAACTTTACAAGAGGAATGATTCAAATCTCCCCAAATACTCTGCAGAGCTTGGCAACGTCCATTTTTATAGTAATGAGATAATTTGATGGTAACCGTTTTGCTTTGCTAGAAACGGGTTTTGGGTGAAAACGGTTTTTCTCTTTAGCCTTTTGGTTGTAATTTGGTTGCAGAATATCTTGCATTTTCATTTCTTGGCACTTTCTGCTTCTTGCTTTTTTACTTTGTTGTATTTCTTCCTTGAAATTTACCTTGACCTTGCACCACGACTTTTCCACTCTTTCCTGCATTATTTAGTTAAATATACGTAAAAGATTTGATAATTTTATGCTTTTACAAGGATAATTATATATCTAAAATCTAGCAAAATACACTTATTAGAACACAATCGAATTCTAATGGCCTTGGCTTTTAAGCGGCGAAGGTCTCAAGTTTCATAGTATAATAATTGAGAGTGAGAATAACACAGTGATTAAGGTCTGTCCAAAGGGAATTAGGGGAAGGGTTTATATAGTAGTGAAATTCAAACAAACAAACAAGGAAAACAATCAATCAAACATAATAAAGGAAAGAATATCATGCAAAAAAACAATTTCGAATTAGATTAGGAGAAAACCCAGACAAACGCTAGTTCGGTAGAAATCAAAAATCGACCAAAGAGCTTGGTGAATCGGCCCCATATCACCTTGATATGAATGTATACAGACGAAATACCGTCTAGATCTTGAAGATTGAAGACAATTTCACAGGCAGGGCCTGTTACTTGCCAAAAATAGGCAAGTACTAGGTGATACCATAATCGTGTAAGTAACAAAGAGACAGAGCATATATGGAAAGAAAATCATGGAGGGATTCCATATTAAGGTCGTAACCGGAGAGGATTCAGGGATACGACGTCTAGGGTTTCTTAGAGAAGAAGAGAATAGAGAGGATTCAAGGGCGGCTGTTAGGCGGACGTGTCTCTAGGGTTTGAGTTAGGGAGATATAAGGAAAGGGGGAGGGTTATTATGGGTCATTGATCATCTAAGATCAACGACCATGATTCAAGGGGAAGTGGGGCGGTTCAGGAGATGGGTATAGGGTAATGGGCTGCTGATACTAGGTTAAAGGGGTATTGGGCCAAGGTTTTGATCCGAAAATCAGCCCTACATTAGGCTAAGAATTAAATACACGAAAATTGTTTTAAGATAATTTATAAAAAAATAATTAATAAATAAAAATGTTATTTATGCAGTAAATGCTTGAAAATAATATCCAAACATTATAAAAATATAAAAATGATGTTTTAGAATGAAAATGTAATAAATGATATTATGCATAGGACATAGGCTGTTATTACAAAATTATGTAATGTAATGACCCGGTCTGTCGTTACGTAAAACTTGCATTTTTATTGATATTCTTGACTTGTCATAGGTTGGTTATACTGTTATTGATGTGTTAGAGTTGGTAGGTTTGAAATCAGAATGGTTGTAGTGAGAGTTTAGCCACCTAGTCCTTCAAAAATAGCTTTAGAATTGGAAAAGTCAATTGAGAGTTGACTTATTGGGAAACGACCTCGGAATGCGGATTTTATGGCTCGAATAGCTTCGTTAGGTGATTTGGGACTTAGGAGTGTGTTCAGAATATTTTTGTGATGCCCGATGTAGAATTAGGCTTGAATTGGCAAAAGTTAGTTTGTGGTGATTTCCGGTCGGCAGTGGAAAATAGGCTATCGGGGTCGGAATGAATTTCCGGAGGTTGGAACAGGTTCGTAATGTCATTTTGAATATGTCTGCAAAATTTCAGGTCAATCAGAGTTGTTTTGGATAGTTTCGGCATCGTTGATGAATTTTAGAAATTTCAAAGTTCTTAGGCTTGAATCCGTTGTAAATTTGGTGTTTTGATGTTAGTTTTGGTGTTTTGAGGGTGCAACTAAGTTTTAATGATGTTATGGGATGTGTTGGTAACTTTGGTTGGGGTCCCGAGGGGCTCAGGATTGATTTCGGTTGGTTAACGGGCATTTTTGGACTTAGAGAATTGCTGGTTTTCTGGTTTTTGTGCAGCATGGATATGTGAATCGCGATCGCGTGGAAAGTGCTGGGATCACATAGAACACTTTGAGGGCCAGGAATATTTTGTACATCGCGATCGCGTGAATCGGGTTGCGATCGCATAGGTTTGGAAGGAGGTGAAGTGTGATCGCGTGAGCTAGGTCGCGATCGCGTAGAGTTAACCAAGCACGTGNAAGCACGGGGGGGGGGGGGAGGTCAATTGGTCTTCGCGATCACGTGCATGGGGTTGCGATCGCGTGAGATTGAACTGCTGTGAACCGCGATCACAGTGAAGAAATCACTGGGCAGTATATAAATAAACCCTTCCGGGACTTACACCTTATTTTATACCATTGTTGTACAGAAAAGAGCTTTGGGGACGAATTTTGAAGAGGGAAATCCTTGTTCTTCATAGAGGTAAGTGTTTTGTTTATTAAAACTTGATCATGGATGATTATAGAACATAAAACTAGTGTGAATTCATGGAAAATCAGTAGAAAAAGGTGGGTTTAGGGCTTGAGATTTTGAGACCTTTAGGGATTGATTTGAGGGGCCAAACGAACTCCGATTTTAGTGTTCTTTATATGTACGGACTCGTGAGATGATGAAGAATAGTTTTGTATAAAAATTTCTGAGTTTCGGGACATGGGCCCGGGGGTCGGGTTTTGACCAAATTCGGAGTTTTGAGCTAAATTGATATTTTTCGATTGGGATTCACTCCTTAAGCATAATTTGATGATAAAAATCTGAACTTGGTAGATTTGGAGCACTCAGAGGCAGGATTTATAGGCAAAGGCATTGCAGAATAGTATTTTAGCCGGTTTTGAGGTAAGTAATGTTTCCAAACTTGGTTCTGAGGGTTCGAAACCCCGAGCTAAATGATTTATGACTATTGTTGAGGTGACGCACTTGCCAAGTGACGGGAGTGCAGGCGTGCACCGAGTAATTATGGCCTGGCTAATCCCATGGCCCTGCTTAGTGATTATTCCATGATGATATTTGTGCATCTATTAATGTGGTAATTGTGAACATGTTAGAAATCATGTTAAGTATAAATGCTAGGCTTCACGACGGAAATGCTGAGACCCGAGTGGTCGTATATTGCTGCTTCATGTTGTGATTATTTGATGTCATGTACTCAGTCTTGTTATAGAATATCATTTCATATCTCAGTCTCAGTATTGTTAATTACATGCATATTTATCATTGTTTCGGGCTGATGGAGCCGTTTGTGATCCATGTGAGTGAGACTGAAGAGTAATGACTGAGTGAGGCCGAGAGCCTGTTATTGAGACAATTATGAGAATGGACTGCACATTGCAGTGATATTTAAATCATACCTTCGTTGGCTTGATATGGCGCTTGGGCCACTAGGGCCCCTCCAAAGTCTTTACACCCCCAGTGAGCGTAGTGATGAGAGATGGATCTTCCTTGGGCATGGATCTTGTCCGAAGTGATGAGGGATGGATCTTCCCTGGGCATGGATCTTGTCTGA